>PISX010005820.1:0-103510 GCA_004024625.1 Mellivora capensis | reverse complement strand
GTCCCCCATGTTGCATCTCCACTTCCTCATATCAGGGATATCATATGATAGTTGTCTTTCTCTGATTGACTTATTTCACTAAGCATGATACCCTCTAGTTCCATCCACGTCGTTGCGAATGGCAAGATTTCATTTCTTTTGATGGCTGCATAGTATTCCATCGTGTATATATACCACATCTTCTTGATCCATTCATCTGGTTCCTTGTTATTGCTGCATGTTTTGTGAATGGGTATACCACAGTTTGCTTCTAATTACCTTTTGTATGAGATGTGAGGTAGGGGTCAGATTTCCTTTTTTTTATTCCCCATATGGATTTCTGCTTGCGCAAATACCATTTGTTCAAAAGACTTTGCTCTACTCCATTGTGTTGCTTTGGGATGTTTGTCAAATATCAGTAAGTGTGAGTTTCTTTCTGGACTCCCTAGTCTATCCCACTGATTTATTTATCTATCCTTATCCTGGTACTTTACTAAGTTGACTACAGTTGTACAGTGTTATGGACTGAATGTTTATGTCCCCTCAAAATGCATATGTTGTAACCCTAATCCTAATGAAATGGTATTTGGAGGTGAGGCCTTTGGGAAGTAATTATATCATGAGAGCAAAGCCCTTGCAAATGGAATTAGTGCCCTTATAAGAATAAGCCAGAGAGCTAGCTAGCTCTCTTTCTGCCCTGCACGGACACAAGGAAAAGTCAGCAGTCTGCAACCAGGAAGAGCACCTTCGTCTTTACGAGTCCGTGCTGCCGTCACGATCTCTGACTCCCAGCCTCCAGAACTGTGAGGTTTATAGTGTTTTGTTACAGCAGTCTGAGCTAAGACATAGTAAGTCTTAAAATCAAGTCATCTGAGTCCTCCTCTAACTGTTTTTCTGTTTGAAAATTGCTTTGGCTATTTTCATACAAATCTTAGAATGTCTGTTAGTATCTTTTAAACAATTCTGTTGGAAATTTGATTGAGCTTGCGTTAAATCTAAAGATTAACTTGAGGAGAATAGACATCTTGATAATATTGAGTCTTCCAGTCATGAATATGGCATCTTTCCACTCATTTATTCTTTTTTTAAAAAAGATTTTATTTACTTATTTGACAGAGAGAGAGATCATAAGTAGGCAGAGAGGCAGGCAGAGAGGAGGAAGCAGGCTCCCCACTGAGCAGGAAGCCCGATGTGGGACTCGATCCCAGGACCCTGAGATCATGACCTGAGCCGAAGGCAGAGGCTTAACCCACTGAGCCACCCAGGTGTCCCCATTTATTCTTTTTTAAAAACAGATTTTATTTATTTATTTATTTATTTATTTATTTATTTATTTATTTAAGAGATAGCATGCCTGCGCAAGCTCGGTGAGGAGTAGAGGAGGAAGGAGAGCTAGAAGGAAAGAACCCCAACCGGACCTTTCGCGAGAGGCCATGCAGAGTTCCATCTCAGGACCCTGAGATCATGACCTGAGCGAAAACCAAGGGTCAGAGGCTTAACTGACTGACCCAGCCAGGCGTCCCTCCATTTGTTTACTCTTTCATGACATCAATGTTTATACTTGCTGGAAGTCATTTGTATTTTATGTTTATTAATGCTATTACTAATGAAATTGCTCTTATGTTTTTACCTCATTTCTAGTTATGTGTTGCCCACTCATAGAAATACACTGGATTCTGTGGGACGCCTGGCTGGCTCAGCTGATCTCAGGGTTGAGAGTTCCAGCCCCGTGTTAGATGTAGAGATTACTTAAAAATAAAATCTTAAACACACACACACACACACACACACACACACACACACACAGATATAGACTGCGTTTTGTATATTGACTTTGTATTCTTAGTATTCTTGCTAACTTTACCTATGAATTCTAGTAGTTCTTTGTTGATCATGAGGCTGACTTTGAAAAGGCTAGTGAGCCACAAAATGGAAGCAGCCTGTCTCTGAGTCCACCAACCTGCGTCAGAGTCTAGCATTTCTTTTCGCATTGTAGCAGTCACTGGAGGTCTCATCAAACTGCTGATCGGGACTTCAGCTCCTTCCTAGTGACTCTTACCACAGAGCCGCAGGTACCCCTCACACGGTGGACTGGTGAGCCCTGTGCTGCCCACCACTCAGCTGTATCCAGAGGTCAAAGGAGATAGCAAGGAGACATCTGCACTGTGCACAGCAGTCTGATCGCAGGTTCCTATCAGCAGCATCCTCGAGGCTGTCTCGCGTTTCTGCACATTTCGCAAGCAGAGGAACTTTACACAGTGGACAGGCTTGACAGAGATAGCAACTCCTTCTAAAACAAAGGGCAGGGGCCGCTGGGTGGCTCAGTCAGTTAAGCGGCTGCCTTCATCAGGTCATGATCCCAGGGTCCTGGGATCGAGTCTTATGTCAGGCTCCCTGCTCAGTAGGAGTCTGCATCTCACTCCCCCTCGACCCCTCCCTGTGCTCATTGTCTCTCTCCCTCTCTCTCAAATAAATAAAATCTTTAAAAATAAATAAATAAAAATAAAACAAAGGGCAGGTTTCATTACAGCCTTGGAAGATGGAGGCCTTGTCTCCCTCTACAGCAAGCATAACCACTCTCCAGTGTGAAAGCTTGGCTTCCCGAAGCTCAGAGCTGTTCTTCTATAACACAACTCACTGCACGTGCAGGTGTAGCTGGCCTTCTTCTCGTTGTCCTCTGGAAATCCAGGCCAAGGAATCCTGTGCAAAAATGCGAATACCCCGATTACTACTATTGCTGTGCTAAATAACCTATCCTTCACCGCTAACCCAGGAGTTTCATGTTTTCTGCCAGTGTCCATAAAACTGTGGAAAGACCACTTGTTAACTTGCAAGTAGGATAAAATCTCAGACCTTCATAGTTCCTAATATCACCCAAGAGGTAATGAGCTTTGCCCCTTGATTGTTTAGGCTCTCCTGGGAGATTAAAGAGCAGGACTTCTTTCCCATCTAATTTCTCATAGAACAGAACTCCTTGCCCATCTTTTTGGGCAGACAAAAGAAGATTTTGAGGCAGATCTGGATCTCAGTCAGCCACACAGATCTCATTACTAAAGACTCTGCTCCTCTAGGTGTCCCCTGAAGCTTCCTGAATGAATGCCCCAGGCATCAGAGGGCTTCATGCTCACTGGCCTTCTTGGTTCTCTAAACTTTGCTAAGATGTATGCATATTCTGAAATACTACATACAAATCCATATTTGTCTTCGTGTAAAAATGTTTTAAAATTCTAACCATCAGAGGCGCCTGGGTGGCTCAGTTGGTTAAGCGACGGCCTTCAGCTCAGGTCATGATCCTGAAGTCCCGGGATCGAGTCCCACATTGGATTCCCAGCTCCACAGGGAGTCTGCTTCTCCCTCTGACCTTCTCCTCCTCCATGCTCTCTCTCACTGTCTCTCTCTCAAATAAATAAATAAAATGTTTTTAAAAAAATAAAATAAAATTCTAACCATCAAAGATTTAAATTTTTTTTCTGTCCTATTTGTTAGCAGGGGTAATGTAAATTGGATTTCAAAGAATGGGGCTAAATGGAAATGAGCAAATCCTGCATTGCAGGTTCAAAAGTTTTTGCTTTTCTAATTTGGTGTTACAATATTTCAAATACTACGACTCCCAAATACTTGTGGCTACAAAGGACGATCATTTCTCCATTGTTGGGCCAGCTGAGGTTGGGTAATTAGCGAGGAGAGATGCTCCGGATGCTGGGCTCAGGCTCCTAGTTCCAGAATGTCGTCTCCTGTTGTGAGGCCAGGCCTCGCCACATGGTTCCTGCGGTGGGGAATAATGGCTTTCACCCCAGTTCCGCTTCTTCTGAGCTCCAGGAAATGTTCATCAAAGGATTTTATCAATGAAGGAAGATATTTGATGCTTTAAAAATTATGTTTGAGGGGTGCCTGTTTGGCTCAGTTGGCTGAGCATCCAACTCTTGGTTTCAGTTCAGGTCATGATCTCAGGGTCGTGAGATCAAGCCCCGTGCCAGGCTCCCTGCTCAGTGAGGAGTCTGCTTTAGATTCCCTCTCTCCCTCTCCCTCTGCCCCTCCCTGCACTCATGTGTGTGCTCTAAGTCCCTGTCTCTCTCTTTCTCTAAAATAAATAATCTTTGTAAAAATTATGTTTGTCTGGTTTCAGCAGTTAACTATGATGCGCCTGCATTCAGTTTTCTCTGTGCTTACCCTCTTTGGCATTTACCAAGCTCCTTGAATCTATAAATTTTATGTCTTTCACCAGCTGTAAAATGTTTTGCTCTTACCTCTCTGACATTGCTTCTGTCCCATTCTCTCTCTCCTCTCTCTCTGGGACTCCAGTGATATGAATGTTAGGCAATTGTATATGGCCTGATTATCTTTTATGTTATTATCTCTTTTTCTCTCAGTCTTTTTTCCTGTATTTTCATTTCAATGTATTTTTTAATTTGTCTTCAAGTTCAGTAATCCTGTTCCCAGCTGTGTTAAATCTGCTATTAAATTCATCCAATGTGTCCTTGACCTCTGTTAGTAGACTTTATAAGTTCTAGAGTGTGCATTTTCTTTCTATTTTTATTTTTGGAGATTCCACTTATCTGATGACATTTCCTTTCCTTTTATCTATTTTACCTACCTCTTCTTCTATTTTATGCAACATATTAATCTAAGTGAGGCTATTTTGAATTTTTGAAGTATAACACACACGCAATGATGCATAAAGTGTGCTAATCATGAATACATAGTTCGATGAATTTTCTCATTTGTCTGTACCCATGTAACCATCATCCACATCAAGATACATCATATTTCTGGAACTTCTTTCCCTCTCAGGCACCATTCCCCTCTGCTAAGAGATAACCACTATTTTTTTAATTAACATATAATGTAT
Organism: Mellivora capensis; assembly: GCA_004024625.1. Taxonomy (NCBI): domain Eukaryota; kingdom Metazoa; phylum Chordata; class Mammalia; order Carnivora; family Mustelidae; genus Mellivora; species Mellivora capensis. Next base: position 98,682 of record PISX010005820.1, on the reverse strand, counting down.
TATTTGTTTCAGGGGTACCAGTCTGTGATTCATCGGTCTTACACAATTCACAGCACTCACCATAGCACATACCCTCCCAAAAGTCCATCACACAGCCACACCCTCCCTCTCACCCCTCTCACCTCCAGCTACCCTCAGTTTATTTCCTGAGATTAATAGTCTTTTATGGTCTGTCTCCCTCTCTGGAGATAATCACTATTCTGACTTCTGTCACTATCAACTGATTTTACTATTTACTGGACTTCATATATGTTGTCTTTTCCTTCTGGTTCCTTTCATTTAATATAATGTCTGTGAGATTCATTCATGTTGCTTATGTCTCTGTACATCATTCTCATTTATTGCAGTATAGTACTCCATTGTATGAGTAGACCACAATTTCTGTATTCATCCTCCAGTTAATAAACATTTGGGTTGTCACCATGTTTAGGCCATTATGACTACAGCTGCTATGAATATTCTTATATATGTTTTTTGGTGAACATAGTTGCTTATTTCTCTTAAGTATGTACCTAGAAGTAGAAATGTTGACTCAGAAGGTAGATGTATGTTTAGCTTTAGTAGGTTCTACTAAACATCTTTTCAAAGCTGATTGTGCCCATTATCAATTTATTGCCGTTCAGATCCAAATCCATCCTTATTACCTGCTCTGTGATAATGAAGCTGGACCCTGTAAACATTTCTCTTCCGCCCTCTGGCACATTGCTAAGCTTTGTTAGGAGAGAGTGCTAGCAGCCATCGCAGGAGAAAGTGGCTTCTCTTCCTGGCTCTGATGGGCTCACTTGGCAGGTTCCTGGTGCACATGTTTCCTGCACACGTGGCAGCCAGAAACACACAGCATGTCTCCACTGACAGCTTCCTCTGACACTACAGAGGGCAGATTTTGAATGCATCATTCCTGTGGGAAGTTTTCCAGCAAATTCCACAGTGCAGCACCTTTCCCTGGGTGGTTTCTCTCAGTACCCAAGAGGAATGCTTTTCCAGTGTGTTCCATGTGCACGGAACTTCAGCAAACTTCTTCATCATCCGTGAGTCATGACTACACTGTCTTCAACAAGGTAGGGACCTCAGCCTGGGGGTAGAGGGTGAGGAAGGACCTCATACAGGTTTGTTCCTTTCTAGGTGGTCTGTCTCAGCCTCAGAGGTTCCTCTCTGTATCTGCTATAACAATATTCCTTGGAATTCTTCTTCCTTCTTAGCACATAGTCCCCTTTTATACTTAATAATTCTTTACCTTAAAATTTTCTTGTCCAAATTACTGTGTGGTATCTGTATCCTGAGTTAACTCTAGCTGATGCATGGATATACCATTTTACATCTCCACCAGCAATGTATGAGAGCTCCAGTGCTTCTAGAATCAGTTATTTTAGAGTCCTGTCTACTAACTGCTACATCTGAAAGATCTGTGTGTCTGCTTCTATTGTCTGTTTTTTCCTCTTGCTTATCAGTTACCATTTCCTGCCTCTTCACCTGATTATTTTTCACTATATGCAGACATTGTATGTAAGAGGCATAGAGACTCCAGATGATATATTTTCTTACACAGAATGTTCCTTCTTTCCTCTGTTAAGCAGATAGCCATGAGGGATGATTGTCTCAGGCTGGTGAAGGATTAAGCTGAATTGAGGCTGGATTTCAGTGTTTACAAAACAATCTATCTCTGTTTATTCTTATTCCTTACATGTGGATTTATACTGAGATTTATACTTGCAAGTCTCTGTACCCTCAGCCATGAAGGACTGTAGAGATTCAGTTCTGCCCTTCACAGGTTCATAATCGAACTGTCTAGATTCTGTCCCCTTACAGATTCAAAATCTGGGAAATGTCATGAAGAATGGCCGTGTGTTTGAGTCAGGCCCTTTCTTCTTGGAGAAACTTTGTTTTCTAAGTGCTGTAATACTGTGGAAGATTTCACTCTCCTTTTTAGATGCAGCCAGACCCAGAACTCAGCAAACATCCTGTGGAGAAAATGGGTTGTGTTTTTAAAGCCTCCATGTTCCCATTTTTCATTCTAGTACCATGTAGCCACTAATAGCTTTACTGGTTTCTCTTTCCTCCATTAGAGATCTTTCTTTTGGGCAAAGCTTAATTGTTAAGCAGTGCCCCAAACTGACAAATGTCCAGGGAGATGAGTGAGGGGACAGCTGGAGAGACTCATCTCATTGTAGGACCTTGTGGGACCATTGGCCTGCCACAACCTACCAAATCCCACCTAGGAGAGGAAATCTAGGCTTAAAAAAAAAATTATTTATTTGAGAGAGAGACAGAGATAGTGAGAGAGAGCATGAGCAGGTGTGGGAGGGTGGGGGGAAGAAGGAGACTCCCTGCTGATCCGGGAGCCCTATGTCGGACTTGAACCCAGGACCCTGGGATCACCACCTGAGCCGAAGACAGATGCTTAACTGACTGAGACACTAAGGTGCCCCAGAAATCTAGGCTTTTGAGATTCAAAACTCTTTTCTTTTCAAACTTCTGTCTGTAACATGTATTTCAAAATCTTCAAGTTGACTTTCCTTTCCTGACAAATTTCTGCTGTAATGTCCCTACTTTGAGGCTCTGAATGTCAAAATATCTGAGTTCAGTGTTCTTCAAAATGTAGGTCACAACCCATTAATGGGGCATGAAATCATTTTAATAGGTCTTGATACAATTTTTAAATGAAACAGAATAGAGTATATTAGAGTACATCACATATAGTAAAGGTAAGTATTATTTAGTTAAATTTTTGTTTCACTTGTGTAGTTATGTGTTTGGTTTTCAATGTAAAACCTATATGTTTCTATGGGTTGCAGCCAAAAATGTTTAAAAGCCACTGGACTTTAGTTTAAACAGAGAAAGAGCTAAGGGAGAGAAAAACAAGTGATAAGAAACAAACATATTAACTGAGTATGGACACTTTATGGAGAAGTTTGGCCATGACCGGGAAATGGATTGACTGAAAGCTGCTCTTCTGGCCCCAGCGAGCAAGAGTCTGTGTGAAGGATAAACCACAAGCATCAGGAACCAGAAGCATCAGAGAAGAAAATCCTGTGAGGGCTAGCTCCTCCTGGGGCTGGGGCAGCTGGGGATGCACAAAAGTGTAGCAGGGAGAGCTGAAGATGAGAGATGACTGAATTTAGATCGGGATGATCTGTGAGAACCCTAAGAGAAGACTGTGTCATTCTTGGTGCCGTATCATTGGCAGCCCTGCGAACAATAGTGTGTACTCGGCCCAAAAGAAAGGTCAGCGGAGAGGATGAACAGGCGTGGGGGTGGGGTGAGGCTCTTCTGCTAACCCATGGTTGATGCTTCAGGGTCAGCAAAAGGTCTAAGTCTAGCCACAGGCCTGAGGAGACTAGTATCCTCTTCACCTTCTCCCTGCTTTCCCAACACCAAACACACAGTTGACCTGCCCGTCGAGGCCACAAGACATATGGAAAAGAGTCTGGGCTCTGTGGTCAGAAGACCCTGATTCTGAGTCTACTGGCTGGTTGGGATTGGGCTTGTGTCTCCTTATGTCTAAATCAGGGCAGGTAAGACCTGCATAGGTTGTTGTGACTTGTGAAGACTCACATTAGGCCCATGTCCAGCACACAATGAGTGCTCAGGCATTCAGAACTGTTTTTGCCCCCAGGGACCACAGTGGAGCAGAGAGTTCTGGAAGAACATTGTGCCGCGGGATGGCTCCTGGCCCTTGAAGTCCCCAGGCCCCCTAGGCTTGCACACTGAACCCCCAGGCACCAGTTTGTGTCTGCTCTGAGGCACAGCACTCAGCATGCCTTGGGGCAGAGAGGCCAGCGCCCGGGACACTGCAGGGGACGTGGTATACTTGCTTGTGTCTCTGAGCAGGAAAGTTCTACTCTGGGTCAGCTCAGCAACTCTCGTCTCTGCCCTATGGCAAGAGCTGGCTCCTGGCCCTGTGGCTGGCCTTGGACTTCAGGCCCTGAAACTTGGGCCTGAGCCCAGTCTGGGTTTTTGGCCAGGAGGCATTTGGGCCTGGAGACCGGCCTTCTACCATGCTGCTAACACACCTGGTCAGACACGTGGATCTGTGGGAGTTTTGGCAAAGAATTCAATTCAGTTATACCTCAACATATAAGGGTTGGTCTCTCCCTTCTCATTCTAGCTGAGTGTTATTTGTCCCTCAAGCCCTGGCTCAGCCATCACTTCTCACGGAAAGCCTGCTCTGGGCACCCACACCCTCCCCACTCTGGGTTAGATGCCCTTCCTCTGGGCCCCACAGGCCCCGGGACCGCTCTCTTCCACACCACTTACCCTCGGCTGGCACTCTGAGTTGGCTTGGAGGGAGGTCTCTGCCACAGCACCTGGACACAGTGGGTGCTCTGGCAGTGTTTACTGAATGAACAAACTGTCAAACTTGGGCCTCCCTTTCCTGCCCAGTGCCTCTGTCTGCCAGCCACTGAGCCATATTTTATTTCAGGGTTCAAAGAGCAGAGGAGGCAGCCCAAATGGGACAAGGGCCCTGTTGTAAGCCCTCAGCCACAACCTACATTAGAGAACCCCAGGTAGCGGTATGTGATTACTAGCTGTTTCAGTTCCATTTCTGAGGAGACAGATTTTTAAAGATTTGTGTATAAAGACAAATCTTTGCTCTCATGCTGATGCTGTCTCAGCTCCAGCTGAGGGCAACACTTCCAGGGCCCTGAGCAAGTCAGGGCCCGGGAGAGGATGTTTCTTGACAGAGGGAGCCCAGGAGGGACTGACAGACAACCAGGACACATAGAACTTTGCTAGTCTCCCCCAAGGCCTGTGGTAAATGGGAGGAAGAGGAAGAAGCAGGTTCAGGGCAAGACCCAGCTGGTCACAATGAGCATTTCTCCCTCAAGCCCCTTCCTCAGCCAAGCTCTTTGTCTCCCTACCAAGGTGAGATACTTGATAGCACCTAATGCACTCCCCCCGCCATGGGGACTCTTGGGGTCCACAGAGACTTCAGAGCAGCAAGTGAAAGTGGGGGGACACAACTCTCACCAAATGGCTGCATGGGTACCTGGGAGGCCAAACAAAACCAAAAATCGGATTGGAAGCCCCAGCACAACAGGAAGGACTCAGTAAGCTCCTCCTAGGCTTGGGCAGCGGTGGGGGTGGGTGGGGTAGAAGGTGAAGCTCTCAAACTGACAAGGGGGTGAGGGGCGCCTGGGTGGCTCAGTCAGTTGAGTGTCTGCCTTCAGCTCAGGCCATGATCTCAGAGTCCTGGGATGGAGCCTCACAGCGGGTCTCCCTGCTCAGCAGGGAGTCTGCTTCTGTCGGGGCACTTACTCAGCTCATGCGCAAGGTCTCTCTCTCTCTCTCTCTCTCAAATAAATAAATAAAATCTTTTTAAAAAATGACAAGGGGTTGAGTTCCCTGGACGTGTAAAATGGTTCCAAGTTATCATCAAGGTCCACCCACAAGAAAGTCCTCAAAAATGGCACCAATTGCCAAAATTACAACGAGCTATCATTTCACTCCCACTAGAGCGGCTGTAATAAAAAAGACAGTGTTAGCAAGGATGTGGAGCCATTGATGCTCTCAGACATGGCTGGTGGGAATGTGGTGCAGCTGCTCTGGAAAACAGCTGGGGGGGGGTCATCAAAATGTTAAACATAGCTAAGCACATGACCCACAATTCTGCTTCTACTGCAAGTCTACTCCTAGGTATATCACCGAGAGAAGTTAAAACATGCGTTCATACAAGGGGTTGTACAGGAATGCTCACAGGAGCTGTATTCTTAACAGCCAAAAAATACAAACAGCCTAACAAACATCATCTGAAATGGAGAAAAAAATGTGGTATATACATGCATTGGAATATTATTTGGTCATAAAAAGGAACAAGCGCTGTTTCATGCTGCAACATGAATGCACATTGAGAACATAATGCGAAGTGAAAGAAGCTGGTCACAAAACACCGCATGTGGTAGCATTCCATTTATATGAAATGTCCTGAATAGGCAAGTCCATAGAGACAGAAAGGACATGAGTAGTTTCCAGCGACTGGGGGGTGGGGAATAGGAAGTGACTGCAAATGGGTAAGGTATTTTGGAGGTGGGTGGGCTATGAAAATGTTCTGAAATTACCGTGATGGTCCAGCAACTTTGCTGATAGGCTAAAGACCACGTAATTGTACACTTCCAAAGTCTTGTTTTATGGTATGTGAATTATATTTCCATTTCTTTAAACGAAAAAATGTCATCGATGGAGAGGAGTTAGCAGAACTGAAACAATGAAATGTTGCACGAGTGTCGCAGGTACCCGTCGCCACCATCGGAACGAACTTAGGGCCCAGGAATGGTGCACCGAGAAGGCCTATCGGGAAGGGAGGCTGCTTCAGGATCTGGGAAGAAACCCCTCCCGGGATTCGAAGCGAACGCCGCTGAGGTGGCGACCCGGGATCGCTAAGGACTGGGGAGGCGTCGGTAGTCTCAGAAGTTGGCCGGGCCGGAGCGGAGACTCCAAGGTTGGGGCTAGAGGCTCTTAAAGAGGCCCGAGCGATTTCCCATGCCGCGTCCACTTTAAAAGCCAGCGCGGCGGAGCCGGGGTCTGACCGGGTAAGTGCGCGGGGTCGCGGGGAAGGCGGCGGCGCGGGCCCCGCTCGGAGCCGGCCCGGGGGCACTCTGCCCGGGTGGCCGGGACTGAGCGGGCTGCGCGTCCGGGGAGCCCGGGTGCGCGCGGGGGCGGCGGGGTCGCGGCGCATCCCCCCCCCCCCCCGCCCCCAGCGCCGGCGCTCGCCGCGGAGCTCTATTTTTAGCAGGCGCTGTTGCAATATAAGGAATGCGCGGCGCGCCGGGCGCTCCGGGCGCGCGCGGGCTGCGCGGTCGCTTTAAGGAGGCGCCGGGGCGGGGACGGGCCGGAGCGGCCAGAGGGACGGGCCGGAGCGGCCAGAGGGCCGGCTGGCCGGGAGCCGCCAGTCCCGCTGCAGTGGGGCCGGCCGGGCGCGGCGCTGCCTCCTCGGCCGCGCGGGCATGGAGGAGGCGGCCTGAGGGCCGGAGCCGAGCCGGGGCTGGAGCGCGCGGTGAGTGGTGCAGCCGCCGGGGAGGGCAGAGAGCCCGGCCCGGCGCTTTGTTCCGGGCGGGAGGTGTGGCCGCCCCCGGGCCCTGCCGCGCTCACTTCGCGCGGAGTGCGCCCTGGGACTGGCGGGGAGTGGCCTTTTGCCCCCTCCGCGGGCTCCGGCGTAGCGTCGTGCGATAGAGAGATCCGCCACAATAGAGACCGCGGCGGGGAGGGCCTGTCCGCCGCCCAGAGAGCCCCTTTCATGGGACCGCCCTTCGGCTTCTTGTCCGCCTCGGCGGGGACCAGCGGGGTGGTGGGCGGCGGGACTGGAGCGGCGGGGGAGGTGGGGGGACTCTTTCTCCCCTTTTAAAATGGCGTTAACGTGGGCAGGGATCCGCCGCGGGTGTTGTCAAATTTATCTCAAAAATAAAAGGCAGCCTGCCGCACAAACGGCCCTTCACGGCACCCGGGGCTTGGGGCTCTGCTCACCACTGGGGCCGGCTCATTCATTGACCGGACTTGGCTGGGGCGCCCACTGAGTGGGGTACGGTGCCCGTTCCTGCTTTGCGGGGAAGGTAAGGACAAAAAATGAGCGACAGCGCAGTGTGGTCCGTGACGGGATCGGGGAAGAGCAGGGGTTGTGGGACAGACAGCGTGAAAGGTCAGGGAAGGCCTCCTAGAGGAGGTGATGCCAGGCAGGAGCGTGGGCACTGAACACCCAGTTACACTCTGTGGCTGGAATTGAGGTCTGTGCTGGCCTTGGAGAAGGCCGAGTCTGAAGAGATGGACAAGGGCTACCTCATCGGGCCCTGATCTCAGAGCTCTGGGATTCCCCCACCTCCTCCCTCACGGGCCCCTGCTGGTACCGACCTCCTTGAGCTAAATGGTTCTTGCATCTCCAAGACACACAGTCTGTCCTGGACCCGATGGTAGAGAATGACTGACAAGGCTCAGAATTCTAGCCTCAAAAGAGGCTTAAGGGAGATCTGACTTAAAAACCCAAAGCCCCCCTGTAATAGCAGCAGCCAGCAGGGCTCCCACAGACCAGGCACTTGACCAGAGTGTGCTTGCTCATCATTTGACAAGACTCTCCCAGAAGTTTATTGTTTTTGTTTTAAAATTTTATTTATTCATTTGACAGAAAGAGATCACAAGGAGGCAGGCAAGCAGAGAGAGGGGCAGAAGCAGGCTCCCCACTGAGCAGAGAGCCAGGGGATGAGGGACTCTATCTTAGGACCCTGACATCATGACCTGAGCCCAAGGCAGATGCTTAATCGACTGAGCGACCCAGGCGCCCACATCCATTTGGGATGCTGTGGCTAGAAAATATCAGTAACTTGCCCAAGATCCTATCTCGATACCCTGTGGCTGTTCAGGCCCCTCTTCTGAGGGTCGAGCTGTCCCTGGATTGAGGGCTCCAGGTGCAGCCTGTGGTAACCTTTTGCTCTGTTGACAGGCGCAGGTTGGTTGAAGTGTGGGGTGGTGAACTCTTGGGATTAATAACTGACACGTGTCAGGGGCTTTGCAGTGAACAAAGCATTTCCCGGAGACAGTTCTTAGAGATTCTCTGCTTGTCTTCCCAGAGAAGAAACTTGAGCTGGCTAACATTTTATAAATCTACTAATTTCCGGTAAATTGCAAGTCCCTGCTGACTGGGGCTGAAAATGTTTCGGGCCGTGGTTTTCAACCTTGGGTCTGTTCTCACTTGCGGCAGCCAGTGAATTTTTCTGTCTGCGGTTTATGGTGTAGTCTGTACTTTCTCTGCCAGGTCAGGAGGTGTTGGGCTTCAATGCTCTGGGGTTTTCATGGCTGCAGGGTCCACCAGCCTCTTTTGGAGGTGGGTGGTGTTGAGGAAGTGGGGTGCTTTAGCAGAAACTGCCCCCACCCTGGCTCCTGGCCTCAACATCTTTTTAAATTTTTTATTATTTATTTATTTATAAAGATTTTATTTATTTATTTATTTGACAGACAGAGATCACAAGTAGGCAGAGAGGCAGGCAGAGAGAGGAGGATGCAGGCTCCCTGTGGAGCAGAGAGCCCATGTGGGGCTCGATCCCAGGACCCTGGGATCATGACCTAAGCCGAAGGCAGAGGCTTTAACCCACTGAGCCACCCAGGTGGTCCAACATCTTTTTTTAAAGATTATTTATTTATTTGACAGAGAGAAAAGGAGAGGGCACAAGCAGGGGGAGCAGGAGAGGGAGAAGCAGACTCCCCACTGAGCAGGAAACCCGAGGCGGGGCTCTATCCCAGGACCCTGGGATCATGACCTGAGCGGAAGGCAGATGCTCAAAGTACTGAGCCACCCAGACACCCCTCAACATTTCTTTATGGAGAAGAGGGTCAGAGCCCCCTGCAGAACCCCAGTGAGGCAAGAGGCAATCTTCCAAGATTTGCCCGCTTTGCTCTTGCAAAAGGCAGTTTGCAGTTTCCACTACTCATACTTTCACCTACAGAAGATGTTTTGGTGGCAGGTATAACTTTTATTATTAGCTCTAACCATATGTATTTCACACTTTGAGTTGCTCTGAGCTGCTTATGAAGTCGCAGATCTCTGGGGTTGGCTCCTGAGTTTGAGTGATGACCTGGAACCAGGGAGGACTACCAAACTCAGATGAAACCCGGGTGACTGGTCCTCCCATCAAGTCAGATTTGCATGGTGACCAGCGGGCTGGGTCAGGTGAGTTCTCAGGAAAACATGGCCTCCGCTTTATATCTTACACCTGCTGTAACCAGTCCTGCCAGTGAAATGCCCCCACAGGGAGGATTCCTCCCTGCAAGTGATTGGAAGCACACCTGCTCATGAGCATTGTATAATTCGTACAAACCATACTTATGTGACCTGAATGGGAACACGTTCTTGGGCAAAGCTGGAATATTCTCAAGCATCCAGAGTGTGCAGTGAGTTGCAGAGGTTCTGTACCTGCCAGGCTCAGGGCAGGTAAAATGTAGTTACCTTTGAGTGGGGACGAGACAAAGGTGGGGGCTGGAGGAGCTCTCTGTGCCTTGGGACACCTGGCAAGTATCCGTTGTCTAGGGGCTGCACAGAAACTTCAGGCCCTGAGAGACATTTTGTGGGTGGACTCTGAGCCCTGGACAACCTTCATCGTCTTTGGTATTACTACTGGGCCTTACGGTACTGGATCGGTGGGGCTGCTTTTGGCTGCAAACAATAAAACCCAAGAATAGTAGATTAAGCAGAGTTTAGATCTCCCAAAGATGCTGAAGACGTGAAGTTGTTCTACACAGAGACTGGATATTAGCGCCACTTCCAGCAAGCTATTACATGGGAAAGGCAGCCAAAAAGGCTGAGGGTCTGGTGACCAGAGCAATGGTTTTTACCTTATTGGGCCACAGCCTCTTCAGTATGCCAGGGAGAAGCCTAGAGAAAAGCTGCTTGGGTGTACAAAGCCCTCGACTCCAGGTTAGACCAGGTTAGATCCCCTGGTCTAAGCCACATTGTCTCACTAGTGGTTACCGGGAACCCACTCAATGGCTCTGCCCCCGCAGCCAGGCTGTCGTGCTGGGATGGTAGATGTTACAAGTGAAGGCCAGGTTTTGGGGGCTGCTTCAGACAACAGAGGTGATGTTGAGGCTGAGGTGACAGTCCTTTGCACCCCTGGGCACCTGCTGTCTCCAGCCTTCTGGGTGGGTGTTTCTGCTGCAGGTGATGAGGCTGATCTCACCTGCCCCCAGAGACTTCGCCCCGGCCTCCACCACTGAGCGCCAGGTTGGCAAGATCCAAGGCAGCTTTCTGCAGCCATCCCTTTCAGAAAGTTCAGGAAGTAACAGTGTGTATTTAACTTTTTAATGTCCCTCTCATTGACTTGTAGTATTTTGGGTAGCTTTTCTAGGTGGGGCCTGCTGATGGCCAGAAGGCCAAATGGCAATCTAGGTCATAGCTAGTTGCTGAAGTGTTTTTATGGGTCTCAGAGGGGTGTATTTTCATTTCCAGAGCTTGGCCTCTGGCCACCTAGATGGATAAAACACCATGATTCACATCTGGGCTGTGATGCTAATGAGATTGGGGAGAGCACCAAGGATGGATTGGGTTTGGTGTGGTGGGTTTGGTGTGATGGAGAGTTGGGGGCTCTGCACCCTGGTTCTGGTCTGTGACTATCTAGAGGGCCTCAGGCACATCTCCTACTACAGGGACCCAGGCGCCATCTGTGACTTCTCTGCCTGCCCTCAGGGTCGTCATGGGATTAAATGAAATACACAGATGAGAACATGCTTGGGAGACCAGAAAGGGCCATAAGGATTAAGAGCATCATCAATATTCAAGCAACCTCACATAACAGAATCATAGATCCAGAAGGGGCCCCTGGAGCATAGTTAGTCTAGATTCAGATCCCGTAGAGCATATTTCTCAGCATGGTCAGGCAGATAATTTTAGGTGGGGCACATATAGCATCATTCCATTTTAATATGCTTGTTTACATGTATTATAACAATACAGGCATCACATCAAACCCATTTTAAAAAATGGATATTTTGTTCAAATTAACACTAGAGAAAGGTTTTAAGTTAAAAAGTATGATGGGGGCATCTGGCCAACTTAGTCAGAAGAGCATGTGATTCTTGATCTTAGGGTTGTGAGTTCAAGCCCCATGTTGGGTATAGAGATTACTAAAAAATAAACTTAAAAAAAAAGTAAATGAAAAGTATGGTGATTTTTTTCTTAAGATTTTGTTTATTTGCCACAGAAAGAGAGATAGCACAAGCAGGGGGAGCGGCAGGCAGAGAGAGAAGCAGACTCCCCGCTGAGCGAGGACACCCCCCCCCACAAGGCAGGACTCCATCCCAGGACCCCAGGATTATGATTTGAGTCAAAAGCAGATGCTTAACTGACTGAGCCACCTAGGTGCCCCAAAGTATGGTGATTTTAAGGTAAAGATTAAGCCAGTAGTAGTTCAGTAGTTAACAAATATGGCCCAAATGGGAAAGTGAGCCCTTGAATAAAGGCTGGGAAACTTTCAAGGGAGTCTCTCCCTGACAGTCCCTCCCTTACTCCCTTGGCTTCAGCTGGACGCTTCTAGAGATAGGAAGCTTGCTGCCCCCAAATTTGTCCACTTTTCCATTTGGGGGTTCTCTTGTCCTTGCCAGGTTCTTTCCTTTCTCCCCTGAAGCTGCCTGCCCTGGATCTGTCCCTGGCGAATCCCTGACAGTCAGCTTTTCTCCAGCACCAGTTCCACTGTCTCCAGTGGCTCCTCAAATGGTTGAAAGACAGTTTGTCTCTGTCCTCCCTTCCTCCTTCCCTCCCTCCCTACTCCCTCTCTCCCCTCTCCTTGCCCCCTTCCTCCTTCCCTCCCTCCCTTCAACAAAGACTTGGGGGCTGGGCCTAGGCTAAACACTGTATTAGCCACATCGAGTCCTCACAGCAATTGCCTTTAGCCTTTTACGTATGTGGAAATTGAGGCTCAGGGAGGTTGAGGAGGCCATGTCCAGTCAAAGCCTGAGAAAAGGAGAGCCCAGGAGTCTGACCGAGGTCCATCTGGTCCCCAAGTACATGTCCTTCTGTGACACTGGGCCACTCCCAGAATCGGGTGACCAAAAATGGCCCCTCTTTTGGTTCCTGGTGCTCAAGGGGTCTGTCCCTCAGGGGTCTGCGCACCAATGGTCAGGGCTGAAGGCGAGCAAAGCCCTTGTGAGGAGGGGGACAGAGTGGCCTATGCTGGAGGATGTGATGGGGCCGCTGGTTGGGAAGAGAGGCAGAGTGCCTGGGTGGCCATGGTATTCCCTGACGCCCGCTAATCTTGCTGTCACCTGCAAACCCCTAGATCTTTTGGGCACTTGGTCTATTTTTTTTTTAAGATTTTATTTATTTATTTGACAGAGATCACAAGTAGGCAGAGAGGCAGGCAGAGAGAGAGAGAGAGGGAAGCAGGCTCCCCGCTGAGCAGAGAGCCCGATGTGGGGCTCAATCCCAGGACCCTGAGATCATGACCTGAGCCGAAGGCAGAAGCTTAACCCACTGAGCCACCCAGGCGCCCACTTGGTCTATTTTTTAATTTTTTGACAAATAGAAAAATGACAATATAAGGGATCATATAACAAGCACCATGGGTCCCTCCCCAAAATGGACAGAGGCAGCGATTTCATCTATACTCAATCTGTTGCCCAGTAGGTCAGGACTTTGGCTGTGTCCCTGGTCATAAGGCTTCGCTGGTCTGGGCCTGTCCTTGGCCTGAGGTGGGCTTTGGAGCTTCTGCATACTGGCTCTTTCAGCTTCCTGTCCCCCACTAATTCAGCAAGGGCCTCTGGGCCTCCACCAAGGTTGCCCATAGCTGCAGAGAAACCACCGCGGGGCGGGGGGGGGGGGGGTGCTTTTGGATTTAATCCTTGTCCAAAATGTTGATCTGCTCTGGAAGCACCTGCCTGGACCACTGCAGGTTCAGGCCAGGCTGCAAGTAGAGTGTAGTCGTACCTGCCCAAAGCATACGCTGTGTAAGTGATAGACTTCTGTGTTTAGAATAGAGAGAGAAAAAACATGATTTTATAATTAGATAACAGTGATTTGCTAAGGAGCTCATTTTACGCAAACCTTAGCAGAACACCCCTTCTATTCCAAAGTGTAGAACTAGTTTAAAGTGCAGTGTGGTATGTTTCTGATCTCCGTTCTGCAGGCCCAGTGAGGAGGGGCAGGCAGCTGTTTGCAGCCTTCTCCCTTCCACCCCCAGCGGACTCCAGGACTCCCAGGACTCCTGGCCGGAGCTGTAGCCTGCCTCGCCCCTTGAAGCTCGAAGCCCCAGCCTGGGTTAGAACACTTAGCAGAGTAGTGTTTTGGAAAGCCGTGCCAAGGAGATTCAGAAACTCCCAGGAAAGGCTTCCACACTCAGGCATTCTCCATCTGCAGGGAGTCAGGATGGGGAGGAAGATTTGAACTAGTTGCCTTAAGAGAACACGGGGACCTGAGACGGCCTCACATTCTCTTTATTAAGTAGTAAGAATGAGTTGAAATATTCTCTGTCCCTGAGTGGCTCAGGGAGAGCAGCATGGCCCACATCCCTTCCCGAGTCTGACGGGGGTGCTGCAGATGCTGGCGCGGGAACCTCAGAGGGACCTGCCTGTCGGGCTGTGTTCTCTGGTAAGAGCTGTCCAGAGCCTGCACCAGGGAAGGCTGTGAAACATACTATAAAACCAGTTCCTGTTTGATTATTCGGAAATACACAGACCTGTTATGTTTACAGGCCCACTTCTCTCTTTTTTGAATCTGATGATTTGGATTATTTCTAATTAATTCCTCCCCTGATTGCTAACCATCTTTACTCTTAAGGCTCCAGCCTTAACATGTCCCACTTAGGTTACTGCAATACCAGTCTAACTGATTCTCGGTCTATAATTTTGCCCCCTGTAAATCCATCTTAACGTTGGACAAAAATTTCAGAATGAAATCTGAGCGTTTTACTCTCTTGCTTATAGACCTTAATGAGTAAGGAGAGGGGACCAGTCTTACCAGACACTAAAATACTGTAAAACCAGAATAAAGTGGTGGAGGCCTGGCACAGGAATAGATAGGTCAATGAAACAGAATAGAGTGCCTCCCCTGAAGTCCCTCTTGCCCCTCAAAAAAAACAAAACAAAACACAACCCTTTTTATTTTATATGAGGCCTACTTTCAAAAGAAAAGCTCTGGTTTCATAGATTGAACCTACTGTATACACTATGTGTGAGGCGGCCCTACTATACCAAGTACCCAGACTATAGCCCAGTACCCACGCAGTGACAGTGTTTGTGGGCACGGAGGGCTGTTTGGAGGTTGCCAGAGGGCAGGTGGAGGTGGGGAGACCCACCTGCCCCTCAGAAACCGATCATTCTCAGGGGCATCTGGGGACAGGTTCTTGCCTCTCGAAAGCAGCATATATTCATTTCAAAAGCAAAATTTGGGATCCCTGCATGGCTCAGTTGGTTAAACGTCTGCCTTCGGCTCAGGTCATGATCCCAGGGTTCTGGGATCGAGTCCCGCCCGCATCTGGTCTCCCTGCTCAGCAGGGAGCCTTCTTCTCCCTCTGCCTGCTGCTCCCCTTGCTTGTGCTCTCTTTCCCACTCTCTCTCTCTCTCTCTCTCTCTCTGAGAAGTAAATAAATAAAATCTTAAAAAAAAAGCAAAATTAATTTTCATTTCATTTAGGTGGGTTATTTTTTATCCTTTAGAATTTCAACATACCTTCTTGAAAATTCTCCCTTTTGGATAACCTACACATTCATCCCCCTGTATTTGAATTCTACTGGAAATGTAGGGAGACCCAAGCGAGCCCATCTGTCTTGGCAAGGACCATTCTCTCACAAGTTGGCTCAGTGGTCCAAAATAGCCACTATCAAGTTCTTCCAATGCCGGCTTTATTGTAACCAGGGATGATGGAAAAGGGTGGATCCACTGTCCCAAAGCCTTGGGGGCATATATTAAAAAATAACTGTATGAGATCTGTCTTCTCAGCCTCCTTCCACACCCACATTCCTCAGGTTGAGCTTCCTTGGGCAGCGGAGCCCAGAAGGCCTGGTGCTTCTCAGGCCCAGCCCTTCTTCTCCAGGAAGCCAGGCCCAGCCCCAGGTGCCCTGCTGGCCTCCCAGGGAACTAAGGTCAGCTGGCATCAGAATCTTCCCGCCCATCCCTACTCACTGACCCCCAACCCCACCCACCCGCAGTGGACAGCGGCCCTGAGTCCACTTATCTGGGACTGGGTGGGTGTTTCCTGCATGTTTGAGATTTTACAGAGGAAACCAAAATAAAGAAACAAAGCCTTTTTTTTTTTTTTTTTTTACTTCTGGACTCATACTGGGGACGGCTGGAGGGATGGAAAGGTGTGAGTGAATAGGAAAGACAGGGGGGAGGGCTGGGAGAGCCTCTGTGTGTGGAAGGAGAGGGCCCCAGGCAGGGTCTCTGGCATGGGGCTGGGGCCACCAGCAGGGCTGCTGAATTGGTGGCCAGAGAGGGTCTCAGTCCTTTCCTTCCTCAGAAGACCCACAGGAGAGTGGGAAAGAGCATGGGCTGCAGGCCAGAAGAGCCCCACTCTGATTTCTGTCCTGCTACCTGTTGTCTTGAGACCTGGGCAGTCCCCCACTCTGTGAGCCTTCCTTGTCTGGTCCCCAACAGCGAACAATGCAGATGTCCCAGCCACCCCATCCCAGTTCTTCCTAACCCAGGTTTACTGGGCCAGGCCCTCATAGCACATCCATGGAAATGGGGACATGCTCTCCCCAGTATCTCATCATTCTTCCCGAAGGATTTTCTCTGTGTAGAATTTCTCTGAGTGCATTATTTATTTTTTCTTCCTTTTTTTTCTTTTTTAAGATTTATTTATTTACTTACTTGAGAGAGAGTGCAGGGGGGAGGGACCGAGGGAGAGAGAGTCACAGGCAGACTCTACTCTGAGCACAGAGTCCGACGGTGGGGGAACTCTGTCTTACAACCCTGAGATTACCACCTGAGCAGAAACCAAAGGTTGGACACTCAACTGCCTGCACCACCCACGCTCCCCAAAGTTGTTTTATTTATTTATTTATTTTTAAGTAGACTCCACACCCAGTGCCGGGCTTGAACTCATAACCGTGAGATCAAGATCTGAGATGAGATCAAGAGTCAAATATTTAACCAACTGAGACACCTAGGTGCCTGTTGTTTATTTTTCTTTAAAAATTACCCAAGCATTGATGAAAATGCCCCCCACCTATAGTATTTCTGAGGATTTCCAGTGGGGACCATGTCCACTGGCCATCCGGCCTCCCGGGTCAGCTGCCCCAGCTTTGCCCCCCTGCATGTGTGCAATCTGCTTGGCTTCCTCATTCCTTAACCCCTATTAAGCCACAGCTAACAGACTTTCAGAACACGGCAGAAGTTAAAATTGAGTAGCAGACCTCTTCCTCTTGCCCGCTCACCCTCGGAAGACTTCTGGCTGGTCTGTCTCCTCAAGTCTAGTTTGTGCCCATTCTCCAGGGACTAATTTTCCTGGATACTTTTCCCCAGTTTCTGAGAACTCCAAATTTCCATTACTTTTGGTGGCACAGCTGTCATGAAATCTGTCCTGGACCAGGCTGTGGGCTTTTGCCTCAGAAAAGAGCCACTAGAGAACTTGTCACGGCAAGAGGTAGGCACCCTAGCCTCACGTGGCTAGCTAGGTGTAACTTAGCACTAAGTACTGGACACATCAAGTCCCAATGGCCAGATCAAACCCAAGAGTGAAATTTTCTCCTTCCTTTTAGAACATTCTGCAGGGAAGCGGGGAGGATTGGAGCTGAAGTAAACCAGCAGACACTTATCGAGCACCTTCTTTGTGTCACACGTGTGCTGGGACAGCAGAGGGTCCAACAGAGGACGCGCCCTGTGCTCATGGAACTGATACATTGGGAGCTGGAGAGGCCGCGTGCACAGGGCCATCAGGGGCAGCCGAGTGTTTGGGAGTGTAACAGTAATCTCGCCCGGCCTGAGATGTGGTAGGGGGTGCATGGGGGAGAACATGAAGTGCCGAGTATGTGGGGTGGACGTAATAAACAGGTACTAGAGTGATTGGTCCCGGCCACAGGACTCAGCCCGAGTGCATGTCCAACAGGCTGCTGCTTCTAGCAACAGTGGTTCCACAGAGAGGGGTTTATAACTTTTCCAAGGCTACCCACAGCTAGGAAGTGAGACACTCAGGATTCAAAACTGATGCATTGGACCCATTTCCAAGCTCCTGATAATCTGTTTTGCCTCTGGCTTTTCTGCCCCTGGGGTGGCCCCCATGAGATAGGCTGTAGCACAGGCATAGCTCTGAAGCGTCCCTCTTTCTCCAGATCCCTGAAACAAGGCAGCCCGGGGGATGGATTCTGGTCGTTTCTCCATCATCAGAAATAAAACACGCTTCCTTGTTAAGTCCTGGGATACCCAAGCCTGTGGACTGTACCAAGAGCTTCTCAGGCTGAAGGAGGTGATTCAGAGGGAGCACCTGCCTCCCTTACCACCATCCCCCACCCTGAGCACTTTGGGGCAACCTGGAAAATACCTGTGTGTGGCCCCTGGCGTCCTTCTGCCAATTTGGTGGAAGGGGCACTGGCAGGAGTTCCCACAACATACTAATGGTGATAATGGTAACAAGAACGAGAAGAACAGCAATTCTTTCTTTGCCAGGCACTGTTCTAAGCACCTGCCTGTGTGAGCTCATCCCGCCCTCAAAACAACCCTGTGAGGTGGATACTGGTATCAGCAAGTGAGGAAACAGGCATACACAGATTGAGGTCACACACCTAGCAGAGGTGCCAATGACACGGGGCTTTTTATAAAAACGCTGTCTGTAGGAAAAAGGGAGATGGGAGGCCAGTAGTGGCTGCCGAGGACAGAGCAGTTCTGCCAGCTCGCGGGCTGCTCCCTCCCCGGGTCCTGGCCTGTCTGCTGAGGAGGGGAGGAGACCTGCTGCAACTGTTTTTGCATTTGGGGAGAGGGGTGTGAATAGTTGCCTCCTGCCTTTCCAGCGGAGTGGGCTTAAAATCTGGAGTTTGGGAGGGTCCCTGAAAAGTCATCCCCACTCCCCCCCAACCCCCAGCCCTAGTTCACCCCTCCAGAGCCAGGCTGCTGGACCCTCCTTCCTCCATCCTGCTTCAAGGGGATTCCACACCTCTCCAGCTGCTCATTGTCATGCCCACCTCGTTTTCAGGAAGTTCCCCTTTTATTTTGCTCCAGCCCAGTTCTTTCCAGCCTAGTTACTCGTTTAAAATGGAGATTGGATTGCCTCGCCCCACCTCAGGCAAGAGCCTGGACTGTGTTTCTGTCTCACTGTTGGTCAAACATATAAATTTTTACGTTTTTCATTAATTGTGTGTGACATCTTGAATATCAGTGATAAAAACACATGTAAGCAATGGTGTGCCTTCCTGCCCTTCGCCTCCCTTGGCCCCTGAACACCCCTGGGGTGGGCCCTGTGCCCTCCCCCTAAAGACTGCTAACCCCCTGCTGCTGCTGCTTCTCATTGTCATTTTCACCTCCTTAAATCTCACACCTCCTTGTGGCCAAAGCCAGGCCAGGCCACAACAGTGCAAAGAGTAACTGCCTTGTGTGCTCTAGTGGCCTGGGGCAGCAGCAGGTGCCCTTGTGGGCTGGAGCTTCCTTTGGCTCAAATGATGGGTAGTTAACATTAAAAACTCAGCTTCAGGGGGCGCCTGGGTGGCTCAGTGGGTTAAGCCGCTGCCTTCCGCTCAGGTCATGCTCTCAGGGTCCTGGGATCGAGTCCCGCGTCGGGCTCTCTGCTCAGCGGGGAGCCTGCTTCCCTCTCTCTCTCTGCCTTCTTCTCTGCCTACTTGTGATCTCTCTCTGTCAAACGAATGGGTGAAATCTTTAAAAAACAACAACAAAAAAACCCACAAAACCCTCAGCTTCACAGGGCACCTGGGTGGCTCAGTTGGTTAAGTGTCTGCCTTCAGCTCAGGTCATGATCCTGAAGTACCCGGAGTCCTGGATCGAGTTCCTGGCTCAGTGGGGAGTCTGCTTCTCCCTCCGACCCTCCCCCATCTCATGCTCTCTCTCTCATTCTCTCTCTTGCAAATAAATAAATCTTTAAAAAAAACCAGAAACCCTCAGCTTCACATAAAAATTCCAATTTCTGGCTATTTAAAAATTTAGACCATCGGGGAACCTGTTGCAGATATGCTCTTGTTGCTGTAGTCAACATGACTCCACCTCCTGGTGGAGGGTAATAGTGGTCTCCTGTTTGCCGCAGGCCCCACTGCTCCCTACAGCCCATACCTGCCCCTTTCTCTCATTTATCCACCTGGCTTCTATGAGCACATGAGATGGGGAAGTTCATTTGTCTCCCTGAGCACCTCTTTCTGCCACTGCAAAATAAAGCAGTTGAGGTAGTGGGACAGCCAGGACTTGGAGGGCTGGAGTTTAGCCATAGTCAGACCTGGCAAGAAGTGTCCATCACATAGCCAGGGGCTGCTGACACAGAGCGATGCCTGCCCCTGGTCTCCAGGCCTTCCCTTTACTGTCTGTCACCACCCCTGCCCTTCTCCTGGGCTGCTTACTTCCCAGTGTGCCACTGCAAGGCCATGGTTCTATGAGACAGGCGGCTCTGGTCTGGGAGGGCGCTGAGGCACAACCCGTGAAGCTGTGCTCTGCTTAACTGTCCCCTCCCTCACACTGTACCCTCTCACTTAGGGGAAAGATAATACTAGATTTGCCTTGCTGCTACCAGGAGGCTCCTAGGACAGTGTGTGGCATCTCCAGAGCAGTAGGCAAAGTGGTCAGGGAGTCGGGACCTGGGAGGTACAGGGGACTCACTGTTTTAGGACCGTGTGTGGCAGGAAAGCACCTGCTCGTTGTCACCAACTTCTGCTGGGCTGAGGCCCATGTGTGCCTAGTGGAACTCCTCATGTGTTATCTCCCTTATGAGGGTCACCACTCACTACTCTGGGACCCGCCTGGCCCATTGGGTATAGTCCCCACACTACCTCTGTCCTCCCCTCTCTACCCAAGCCAGAATCCCAGCTGGCTCCCAGTGTCACCCCGCATTGTGGAAATGCCGACAGCTGACACCAGGAGTGTCTCTGTGTAGAAAGCCATGCCAGGACTCTAGAGAAGTAAAGAAGATGTGGTCCAGCCCTCACACCCCTGCCTGCCCCACCCTAGTGGGGAAATGTGACAGGAAAATAACTCCCAACTCCCAGATTTGAAGGGAGAAGTAGTGGGGCATGCTCCTGAGAAGGGACAGAATGGCCATGTAGCTGAGCTAGGAGCTTTGTGTTTGGACTCACAGACGGACAAGCCACAGAACCTCTGTGACCTCAGCGTTCATCACTGACAGGTGCTGAACAAGGCCTTCTTGGTGTGGTAGCTATGAGGAGTCAAATGGCCTAACAGCTGCAAAGGCCCCTGGCTGTCACCTGCCACTTGGCCAGCACTCCCTAGACTCGAGCATGTGGCTGAGAGGAAGGAGACCTGGATGGTAGGAGAGGGCTGGGGAAGAAAGGAGCTTCAGGAGGCAGTTTCTTAGAGAGGGAATGTTCTCACAGCTGGAGGAAAGGTGAAACTGCAGAGTACATTCGTTGGCAGACTCTGAGGGGCTCTGCCAGGGCCTGGAGCCGCTGACGAGTTAGGCACCATCTCCATCCTCAGGGACGCCATACCAGGAATCAGCAGGAGCAGAGGCTGCGTGAGGGGCAGGCAGGGCTGAGGGCAGTTCAGGGAGGGCCTGGAATGGTATGGTCAGCCGGGAGAGCTTCAGACACCCTTGGGGGTTGGCTGTGGGGTGACAATGCCAGAGTGATGGGAGGGTAATACCAGGGAGAGGGCCCTGCAGAGGGCAGAGCCAAGCCACTGAATGCACCTGTCGTGAGTGGTGGACTTGCTAGGCCTTGGCCTTGGATTTGAGGAAAAGGGTTTTTTTTTGAGCTGCTAAGGGAAGGCAGAGGGAAAGAGGGCCAGAGCAGAAAGGTGGGACAAGGGGTCTACAGGAGGTTTGGTTGTTGAGGAGTGGTGCTGGCTGGGTTCATGCTGTGAAGGGTTGAGCCTCAGCAGCCCCCGGAGGAGCTGTGAGGAAACAGCTGCCTCAGAGTGGGAAGAGAATAGGACAGTGGCCGGCCAGCCTCAGGGGGGTCTGAGGGACCTCACTTTGGGGACGCCCAGATTACCCAGAATCTACCCGTCCCTGGTGGGATGACTGCCAAAGTGACTTTTCTGGTAGACATGCAGGCTTTCGTCTCAGGCTGAGATGTTCTCCTTGGCTGTAGGCACGACTGCCCCAGCATTAGGAAAATATTAATAGGCCTCTAGGACTGAGAGTAAGAATTTAAATGTAAAACTACTTCCTCTTCTTGGCCCCTACCTGCCACTGAAGGAAGCTGTGACCCAGGGGCCTGAGCTGCCTGCACCCCTGGATTGAGTTCACTCCCACCCCCTGCCTTGCCTTGGGTGGCAAGAGGACATGGCGACATGGGGGGGGGGGGCGCTGGGGTGGGAGCTCTGAGGCTGAGAGGGCCAGGTGGCAGCACCCCAGGAGGCGGGGATGCCAGTGGGGCTCATTGTTCTGAAGGGCTGTGTGGACCCTGAGACACTGGCCCCTCGTTAACCTCTCGGTTTCCAAGAGCCTTGGAACTTCTAATGCCCTGGACTAGCGGGGGGGGGGGGGCGGTGAGTGGGGCAGTTTTCGTTTTTACCTGCCAAGTCCAAGCTTCCCCCTTTACCAAGCTGTTCCCCTGGGCAAAGGCCTTAACGTTTCTAACTCCGTCTCGCCACTGGTAAAATGGGGAGACTAAATGCGACCATGCATGGTCATGCCTTGGGCGTTTGTGCAAGTTATCCAGTCTGCCCTGGTTAACCACACTGTGAGCAGCAGACAGAGCTGGGGGTCCACTGGATTGGGTAGGTCAAGATGTGAATGTTACCCTGCAGGGCAGAATTGGGGTGGGGGGGGGCTTTTGAGGCCCACACACAGTCGGCATGAGAGCACACCGAGGAGGGAGTGGTGAGGGCTAAATTCTGTTCAGTTGTTATGGGAACCAGCCAGTTCACAGGGCACGAGCTCAGGCAGGACTCTGGAGAGACAGGAGGGCTTCCTGCAGGAGGAAGGGATGGATTTTGAAGAACATTGGTGATGGTATCAATTCGAGGTTTACGAGCACTCACTATAGGCCACACACAGCCGGGCAATTCAGTGCAGCCCATCATGACCACCAGAAGGCAAAGGCTGGCACTGTCCCCACTTTTACAGAGGAGAAAACCGAGGTACAGAAGAGAAGTAACTTGCTTAAGACTGCAGGCTGAGTCGGTGCCTCAAGCTCCTTGATGAGGGTTTCCAGGTGAGGGGCCAGCCCCAAGCTGGGCAGGGAGCAGCCGGCAGACAGGCACAAGGAGGCAGGCTGGGGCTGGGACAGCAACCAAGGCAGTGGTGAGGGGCCCAAACAGAGGTGCTGGAACATGGGTCTCAAAGCTGCCTGGTGCTTCCATGGTGCTAGGCAGCTGCCGGATCCCCCAGCTTCTTCCCTGGTCCTCAGGGCAGGAGCATGGGATAGCAGCATGAGGCCTTTACCCTCTTTAGCAGACGTCGGCCCAGTTGGGGTGGAGGTGGGGGCTGTTCCCAGGGACTAGTATCTGCCTGGGATGCCTCCCCAACAGGTGCAGGGACGTGGCCCGGGAGGCCTCTGTGACTCTGACATCACCTGCCTGCCTCATGGCTGACCTCGTCCTGCATCTGCTGCCTCTGGCCTGGCCTGACTCTGCCCCCCCACCCAAATCACCATTTCACCAGACATGAGAAAATGCCTGGTACGATGGGTTGGCCACGGACTCTGGAGCCATGGGACACGGTTTCAGATCCTGGCGCTGCCGCTGTTTAGCTGGATGACCTCAGAAATGTTATTTTACTTTGTTGTGTCTCAATTTCTTCAACCGTAAAATGGGGATAATCAAAGTCATACCTCAGAGGGCTGTTGTGGGAGTCAAGCAAGTTAACATGGTAAAATCTTCCAACAGCATCAGATGGTTCACTCACATGAATGAATGAATTATTCATTGTTTTGAACGTTGATCACTCCTGTAACTCTAACAGCAGTATTTCCGCATACCCTTTCCGGGACTTACAGTGCTGGGTCCTCAGCAGCTAAGCTCCAAGCCCTGTCAGGAGCCACTCTCCAGCTAGTGGGCAAGATCCAAGGGGCAGCGTTCGTGATAGGAGGAAGCCCGTGATGGTGGGGGGTCGTGAGTAAGGCCAAGGGCATGGCATCCCTCGCCTGGCTTACTTTCAGCATTGGCCTTTGCCCGGATCTCTCGATCCCTGTCTGGCTGTTTCTGCCCTGCTGCCAGTGGTCCAGGCATGGTCCCGGCAGCGGAGTTTGGGTTTGATGGGGTAGCTGAGCACGGGCTGAGGTATTAACACAAGACTCGTGTCATAGAGTTCTCCAAAGATAACCAGGCGGGCTTCCACTAAAGGTCCTGAGACCCTCCCACAGAACAGGATGACTGTAAGTGAGATATGTTGGAGGGAACCAGAAGAGTAGTGGGTTAGATCTGGGGTGCCACACAAGATTCCCCTCTGGCTCAATCGCCTGCTTCTGGCTGCCAAGGTGCTGCATTACAGTAGTTCTAGGATTGAGCAGAGAAGAGGGCAGCGGTCCTTTATGATGTCTGCCATGGCTTGGGAGTGGGAGGAGCTGCACTCCTGCCGCATACGCACCATCTGAAACCCCGTGGTATTTGAGGTCCTTTATTGCATAAAATAACACACATGGTCTGGTGGGGGGTGAAGTCCTAATAATGGAGCAAGCGGAACACCCTAGTGGCTTCCTGGAGGGGTGGAGTGTGGGGTCCAGAGCTGGGCTTGCATTATCAGAGATGTGAGACAGTGGGTTAGAGCAACGTCTTGGGGAGCGGAGAGTGGAGAGTGAAGCCTTAAGGGATACCAAGTGGCCTAGCCCTGCCGGCCAGACAGCACACCATCTCTGCACAGCCTGCAAGGCCACAGCCCTGGGGAAGCTGCCCATTTCTGGGAATTGTGCAGAAGGGAAGGGCAGCTCCTGGAATGCAGAGCCATTTCCTCCACATGGGTTGGGTCGCTCCCCCCAACGTGTCCTCATCCCCCTGAGCTGGGCACACCCAGACATCATGGCGATGAGATTAGCTTCCCAGAGCTGATTCAACTCAACGTGACTGCAAATCCATTCACTCTCCCAGGAGCTTCATTAACAGTGAACGTGTCCCTTTCTCTTGGAACCTTATTTACCAGACAACTTGTACTTCAACTGAGGGGATGGAGGGAATCTTTAAAATAATTAGTGGAGAAGCAAAAAGCTGTGAAAACTAAACTTTCAATAAAGTTAGCAGTGTCTTTGGGTGAGGCTCTGGGTTGGCCACTGCCCCAGCTTCAAGAATCTGTGGTCCTATAGTCAGGGCCAGGGAAGCAACCAACAAGGATGAAGAGTGCCCAGTGGGTTAGAGAAATCACAGTGACCATCAAAGAAAAGCTGTGTGATGCTGTAAAACTAATCATCTGAAGAATTTAAGGCAGTGTGGTGTGATGGTTCCCAGCATGACCTTTATTGTCCAGCTAATCCCCTGCAGATGGTCACTACATGGTGGGGAGGGTTACTGCCGTGGAGCCTCTCCTGGGCCCTAGTTCTGCTGGCCAGGACCATCTGACACTGCTTTGGAAGTGCACCTGTTGCAGGGAAAGGGTACATGGAGGGGCCAGGGATCCTGCAGACCCCTTGACAATATCTGCAGCCAAAGCTATTTCTTTTTTATGGGTCTGCTTACAAAAATGGGCAGTGTTTGGGGCTATTCTTTTGGGAAACAAGCTCTGTAGAAGCCCTAGAACCTGGGACTCTGGGAGAAGGCAACAGATTTGGTAAGGAAGCACAGCCACTGGACACTGCTGTTTTGGGGGCTGGAGCCCTCTGTTGTCCCAGGCATTTATATGGATTCCTATAATGGGTCCTCCACCAGACCTCTGTGGTACAGGTGCTCTTAGGGCTGTCGATGGGGCCAGTAAGTGGTCCAAATCACTGGGGTTGACCTGGCTGGTGGGAGACCAGGGCCCAATTACATTGCCTGTCAGTGCAAATATGCCTTTGCTGGGGCTTTGCAGTTTTTTTCACCAGCAACTCACACATTCTTGAGCGTCCTGTTCTCCTGATTTATAGATGGGGAAGCAGGGTCCTGGAAGTTAAGAAACTTGTTCCAGGTCACACAAGGAATCCATGTTGGAGACATGACTGGACCTCAGGCTGCCTGACTGCAGTCACAGGCTCTTAATGTCACTCCCCCCACCCAGGCTGGAGAACCAAGGGGGGCTTTGCACAGGACTGTCCCCAGGAGGTCCCCGAACTCTCCCCGCATACTTTGAAAATTGCTAGGTGAAGAGGTTTTTCTGGGCTCATCTGTCCACCCAGCCCCCCCACCTCCTAGGAGCATCATCTCCTGCTTCTTGGCCCAAGGGAGGGCTGGCTGGGGAGAAGGATGCCCTGGGGCAGTATCTAGCAGTCATTGAATAGGCCCTGAGGCTCCCATGTGTTGGGCCCTGCCTGGTCCTGCGAAAGACAAGGGAATAAGATGTGGCTCCTGTCCTGGCAGAGCTGCTTGGGGAGACGAATCGCCCTTCAGCAAACAACTTCACACCTTGTAAGATGGTGCTAACCTTGAGAGAGAGGGAGCAAAAGACAGCTGCCAAAAAAAGCTTATTTCTCTGGTTAAAGATGCCCAAAGTGCTTGAATATGTGTTATTAAAATTGCTCAAGCAGCAATGCTGCCTTTGAGGGAAAAGTTTCCAGCATGTGTGCGAATTTGAGCTGCTGGTGGACTGGGAGGGGCTCTGGGAGCCCTGGTTGCCATGGGAACCAGGGCTCAGCCGCCAACGCCCCGCCTAGTGGCTGCTGTTCCAAAAGTCGGTTTCTGAGTGGAGGGGGCTACCTCCAACCTCGGAGCCATTTCCCATGGAAACAACATTCTAAATGATGGTTGAAGATCCCACACAGGCTTGCCATGGAGCTGAGATGGCATCGGGACTTCTGATGGGGGAGCCTGTGAGTGGAGGAAGGGAGAGAGGGGGGGAGGGAGTCTCTGCAGGGAACAAAGTAAACAAGGCACAAGAGCAAACATTGGAGACATCTTCTCTAAGATGAATGCACTTCATACATTTTAATTTCATGCTTAGAGCAATCCTGCAAAGTATCATTTTCTAACCAATCCCGTCTTACAAAGAGGAAACTGAGGCTGTGAACAGTAACTTGCCCAACAGTGTCACTTACCTGGTCCTTACGTAGAAGAGTATCCAGCATCGAAAACTGGTGGGGGAACTTTAGAGACCCTTGATCCACCTTATAACACCCTCCCACTTCAAAGGGGCCATCCAGAACCCCCAAAAAGTAAAGAACTGACATTCTAGAATGATCTCTAAAAAGATCTAGAAAGATCTCTGATTTTCTAGTTGAATAGTCTAGAGAGGAGGGGGGTTCTTGTGAATGTAAGCAGTTTGCTCTTTAACCACCAACCAACTTTTTATCCTGTGGTGTCTTTCGTCATAGCCTGTGGTGACTGAAAAAAATTTTTCTTTTTACCACTTGAGTCCAGCCTGTTTTGTAGGAGTTTGGTACATTTTGACTGCTCTCCCCACTTACAAAGACATTGTTTAGTCAGGGATTATTTGCGGGGAGGCTGAAAGCCTGGAATAAACATGTCCATCAGGAGAAGAGCCTTTATGAACTGGGGGGAGGGGTCGGTTCTGGACTCCTTCTTTTACCCCTGCAATACCTTCTTTCCTTCGTGGGCCCACACTTGCTTCCAGAAGGGCTTTTCTGTGTGACTGGTCTGACTTGATAGAAGGAGGGAGACGGTCTTAACTGCTGGCTGGAAGGTTTGCCCCTTAGCCCTCTCCATGGTCAGGGCCAATGCTGTGGCTAGTAGGTGGTCTGACAGTGGTTCAGAAATGCCTTCAGCTTGCCTTTTTGCCCTTTGCTAATGCTCTGCCCGGCTTTGGTAATAGAGACAGGGGCAAAATGCCATCTCCTGCCCTTCTGTGCACATTAAATATAGACAATTTCAAGGGCACTGGTGGCCTCTGCACCAGTAACTGCAGGGTGCAGAGTAGAAGGACATGCCTCCCATAGGATGTGATTACTGGGCCCAGGGCTGACCTGTGAAGAGGGGGCCTAAGGGTCTGCAGAGGACTCAGTATGACCCCAGGGTACACTGGGAAAACATAAAGCTGGTTGGGAGAGCGAACAGAGTGTGAGAGGCTGTGGTATAGCCACTACTGGAGCGGTCAGCATTGGTGACCTGTGACAGCCTTGAATGTCCAGTGAAGGAGCCGGGACTTGGCCCATCAGCCTTGGGCAGCATTAAAGGGCTTTTTACTGAGAGGGATCCGGTCCAGTTTTTGTGCTGACTGTGCTTTCTAACCTGCTTCCATTGAGTCTTAGTTGGGAGGGAGCCCCGAGCTGGCTGCCTGTGGTCTCTCAGGAGCTCAACCCCTGAGTACGGAGCTCTCTGAAAGGAAGGAACCCCTCATTTGACCATTTCCTGCCAGCTGCCTTGTTTGGCAAGCAGGTCCCAGGTGGTTCTGCTGTGGGTGGTCTGTACCAATTCAGAGATTCAGTTCATGTCCTCTATCATGCTTACTAGTGAAGATTTCTTACCTTGTTTTATTTTGAGAAGAAAATCAAGAGAAATAATTTCCCTTCTTGATATCTTCCCACCCACTGAGTATTTTTTATTCATGTCACTGCCAGCAGAGAACGGAAGGGAGCTTTAAAAACAGCCTCTTTCACAGGCAAACATGCTCCCCCTGGCCCAGTGTCACTGTCCACCCTCAGCCAAGATGGCAGGTAAGAAGAGACTGACACCTTGCTCCCCTGACCTGGGAGGCGGAAAGAGGGAGTAGGACCTTGCTTTCCACTCCCCATTTCTATTTCGTTCCAGCTGCCCTGTGGCCCCTTTGGACCTCCATCTCTTGTCACGTGGGAAAGCTCAGTTGCCAAAACCTCAACTTGTCCCCACCTTTACCCTACTTAGGGAGACTGGGCACCAGATGCTGGGGCTGCAGTCGGCCCCTGGGCCTAGTATCTTGCACTTAAGGAGTTTAAATCCTCACCTGAAGGACATGGAGTCCTACATTTTCAGGTAGCCAGAACATTCATTTGGTGGGAACATTAAATTATTTTTTTACTTGAAGATAGTTGGCACACAATGTTAAATTAGTTTCAGGGATACAACATAGTGATTCATCAGCTCTATACACTCTGCTGGGCTCACCACAAATGGAGCCATCTGTCACCATGCAGTGCTGTTACAGTACCATTGCCTATGTTCCCTGTGCTGTGCCTTTTATTCCCATTGGTGGGAATATTTTAATATTGTTAAACTTTCCCGGGATATATATACAATATTAGCTTATTGTAGCAAGTGTTGAGAAAAATTGAGAAAGTGCCCCCAAATCTGCCAGTCCTCTCTGTGCCTAAAACCACATCTGGACATACAGATTCATTCATGGAAATGCAATCATATGCACTTGTGGTTTCACAGCCTGTTTGGGGCTCTTTTCATGCATAATATATTAACATTCCTAGGTTAGGGACTATCATCCTTTATAATGGCTGCACAGTATTGCATTGTGTAGACAAATTTTTCTTTAACTCCCCCCCCAACATTTAAGTGATTTCCATTTTCCCCCGTTCTTCACATCTTTGTACACTTGTCTGATTATTTCCTAGAATAAATCATCATATACCATACAGCTTCGAGAGACGGTATGTCATTTTAAATTTTGGTATATTTATGCAAGTGTATTCTCAGTCCAGTCGGGACAGATTTACATGCTCACCCGCAGTGTATAAAAGCGCCTATACTTCCTCGCACTGCAGGGAAATCCTAAATGTCAACATCAAGCTTCAGTAACTGCAGAGCATTTTGCAATGCCTCTCTCCCGTAACCTCATGCAAATCAGCGTGGCCACATATCCCACATTTGTGTCTAACACCCTTGTTGCTGTCTAGAACTGAGGACTCTTTTAGGGCTGCACAACACTGAAAAATCCAGCCCTTTGATCTGATGGGTCAGGAAAGTATGGCTTGGCGCAGCCTTCCCAAGCAGCAGCGAAGCACGGGAGACACCCAGTCTGCACCCTTAAGTGTCCCCGTCATGCCTACGCCATGCCTGTCTGCCTCCCGGCTTGTGCAGAGCTTTTTCTTTCCTGGTACCGTGAGGCAGGATCTGGCTTGCATGCCCTTGGCATGAGGTCAGTGCTCCTGCTACCCAGGAGGAGGCATTGTTCTCCCTGGCACCCTGGCGGGGTCCACAGTTAGTAGCCCAGGTCCCTGTGCCAAGCGCTCCTTCCGAACTCCTTGACTCCCTCTCCTCCTCGTCACTTCATGATGCTGCTTCCAAAGATCACTCTTCTCTACTGTTACCTCTTCACAATCAGTCATTATCTATTCAGGCTCAATTATTCTTTAGAATCCTGGCCCCACGTTTCTGTCTCCTGCCTAGTCACCTTAGCTCGTTGACATCTTAGGATGGACAATTCTTTGTTGTAGGGGATGCGCTGTGCTTCATAGGCTGCGGAACCACAGCCTTGGCCCGTTGACTGGATGCCGGCAACACCCCCTTGGTTTTAACAACCGGAATCCTCTCCAGATGTTGCAGAATTGCCCCTCGTTGAGAACCACTGCCTTAGCAGGATTCAGCATCATTAAAACAAACTTAGCCCTGCTCCTTCTCTTCTTCCTGCCCAGCTAACACAGGGGTTGACCAGTTGTCAAGAGATTCCAGCACAACTGTCTGCATGACAAAGGGCAAGGAGACTGAGGGAGAGGAGCCACAATCACTAAATTCTGAGGGGCTGGGGCACGAGATCCTGAACTCCTCCGGTTAGCAAGGCTGTTATGGCCAACCTTCCCTTAGCTCAGGCAACCTCAAATCCTTCTGAGCACAGCAGTCCCCTGACCAGAGTTGATGTAAAAGGTGCCATCCCTGCGCAGACTAGCCCCCCATGGTTACCTGTACAGGAATAGGGCAGACTTTACTGGTGGAAATGCTTCTTTGATATGGCTTTGGCTGTGCTTGTTAAAGACTTCAGGGCATCTAGTCGTATGTGTCCCCAAGACCAGGTATGGCACATGGTTGGTATTCAATAAATGATTGAATCAATATGCAATTGGGAGTATTTGGTACTTTCTGAGGTCAGAAAGGAAAAAGCCCCAGGCCTCATTACGCATGTCTTGCTTCCCCAGGTCTGACCTACTAGAAACATGGCAACCAGTGCCGTCCCCAGTGACAACCTCCCCACGTACAAGCTGGTGGTGGTAGGAGATGGGGGTGTGGGCAAGAGTGCCCTCACCATCCAGTTTTTCCAGAAGATCTTTGTGCCTGACTACGACCCCACCATTGAAGACTCCTACCTGAAACACACAGAGATTGACAATCAGTGGGCCATCCTGGATGGTGAGACCCCGATGGCAGCTCTGCATGGGGTGAGGGGTGGCTTGGGGAGGAGGCAGAGGGTCAGGGGAAGGTGAGCTTCACTGGGGCCAGATGGCTTCTCTCATGTTGTCATTGTGACATGGTTTGTATAAGGCTGTGTATGTTTTCCAGGGTGAATTCTGAACAGCTTTGTGGAAACCAAAATGTGTATTCAACAAAGAGGCAAAGCTAGCCTCATGCCAGCTCAGTGATGTCATGTTTGTTATTGCTTGCTGATCAGAAGCGCTGATTAGCATTTACAGATGTCTCTGGCTAATAAAAAAAAAGGGGGGGGGGATAAATTATTCTTTAGAGAGCATAGTTTATTTTTGCTTGGAGGGAAAATCTTGCATCTAACTTTGTTTCTAGTTTAGTCTAAGCTGGTCTAGATGAACAGTTCTCCAGTTGTGGTATCCAGACCAGCACCTAAGCATTACCGGGGAGCTTATCAGAAATGAAAACCCCCAGGCTCCACTGATTCAGAAGCTCAGAGGGTGGAGGCCAGCAGTCTGTGTTTTAGCAAGCTCTCCAGGTGATGCTGAGGCAGAGAACCTCGGCTCCAGGTCCTCACTCCCTGGGTCTCTTAACAAAGCCGTTCAGGATAGACTGTCATTATAGGAGGGGAGCTTGGAAAGCCACTGGAATACGAGTCCTCTGTCAGCTATGTGATTCGCAGGTGTTGGCTTCTAGGGTGGGGCATGTTTTTCATTCTCTTAACAGTGTCTTTCAAAGACTAGAGTTTTTAATTTTGAGGAGGTCCCATTTATCAGTGTGTTCTTTAATGGACTGTGCTTTTGGTGTCTTGTCTAAAATATTTGCCCAACCCAAGGTCACAAAGGTTTCCCCCTGTGTTTTCTTCTAGCTATCTAATGGCTTTAGGCTCTGTATTTAGGTTTATTATCCACCCTGAGTTAATTTTTGTATATAGGGTGAGATATGGAACAAAGTTTAGTTTAGTTTAGTTTGGTTTGGTTTGGTTGTTTGTATATGGAGATGCAGTTGTTCCAGCACTATTTGTTGAAAAGGTTGTCCTTTTTCCACTGAATTGCCTTTGTACCTTTGATGAAAATTAGTGGCTCGTATATTCTGTTTGATCTGACTCTCTTAGCATCAATACCACACTGTCTTGATAACTGTAGCCTTATAATAAGTCCTAAAATCACATCCCATTAAATCCCTAATTTTGTTCTTTTTCAACGTTGCTTTGGCCCATCTAGGTCCTTTGCATTTCCATATGAATTTTAGAATCAGTTAAATTAAAAAATTTTAGATTTTAGACTGAGATTGTGTTAAATCTATATAGATTTATAGATTTGAGAAGAATTGACATCCTAACAATGTTGAGCCTTCCAACCCATGAATATGGTATTTCTCCATATTTTTAGGTCTTCTCTAATTCTCTCATCAGTTGTTCTTGCAGATTTGCCTGCATGGGTCTCTGTGTATTTTGTCAGATTTATATATACAGTCTGTATTACAAATGATATTGGTTTTCATTTCAGTTTTTTTTTAAGATTTTATTCATTTATTTGACAGAGAGAGACACAGTGAGAGAGGGAATACAAGCAGGGGGAGTGGCAGAGGGAGAAGCAGGCTTCCCCCTGAGCAGGGAGCCTGATATGGGGCTAGATCCCAGGACGCTGGGATCACGACCCGAGCCGAAGGCAGATGCTTAACAACTGAGCCATCTGGGTGCCCCTTCATTTCAGTTTGGAATTGTTTTTTGCTAATATGTAGAAATACAGAAGCATTTTGTATGTTAACTGTAACTTGCAACCTTACTAAACTCACTTATTCTAGTGGCTCTTGTAGATTCCTTTCGATTTTCTGCAGAGATGGTCACGTCTGTGAGTAAAGATAGTTTTACTTCTTTCCGATCTGGATGGCTTCTGATTCTTTTTCTTGCCTTATTTCACTGACTAAAAACACACTTGTCTTGCTCTTGATCTTAAGGAGATCTTTCCTTTTCAGTCTTTCAGCACTAAGTATGATGTTAGCTGTAGGTTTTTTATACATTCCCTTTATCAGGTTGGGGAAGTTCCTTTCTATTTCTAGTTTGCTGAGAATTTTTATGAGGTATAGATGTTGGCTTTTGTCAAATGCTTCTTGTGGGTCTGCTGACATACTCAGATGGTGTTTCTTTTTTAGTATGTCAATATGGCAAATCACATTAATTTTTCTAATGTTAAGCCAACATTGTATTCCTGGGATAAATCCCACCTGGCCATAATGTATTACCCTTTTACATATTGTTGGCTTTTATTTGTTAAAATTTTATTTAGAATTTTTGCATCTATGTTCTTGAGAGTTATCTTGGTCTGTAGTTTTCTTGTTATGTCTGAGTAATGCTGGCTTTATAGAATGAATTGAGAAGTATGCTCTCTTCTTCAGTTATCTGGAAGAGTTTGAATAAAATTGGTACTATTTCTTTCTTAAATGTTTAGTAGAATTCACCTGTGAGGACATCTGAGGTTGGAGTTTTCTTTGTCAGAAGATTTTTACCTTCAAATTCAATTCCTTTAATAAATCTATGGCCATTCAGGTTGTCTGTTTCTTTTTCAGTGAGTTTTGGTAGTTTGTATCTTTCAAAAAGTTGTTCAGTTCATCAAAGTTACCAAATTTACTGACATAAAGTTGTTCATGATACTCTCTTATTATTTTCTTAATAACAGCAGAGTTCATAGTGATGTTGCCTTTCTTATTCCTGATATTGTTAATTTGTGTGTTCCCCTTTTCCCTAATTAGGCAGGCTAGAGATGAAGCAACATCATTGATTTTCACAAGAAAACCAGCTCTTGAGTCCTTTGACTTTTCCCATTTGGTTTCATTGATTTCCACTCTTACCTACATTATTTTCTTTTGTCTGTCTATTTTGGAATTAATTTGTTCTTCTCTAACTTTTTAAAATGGAAGCTGAGGTCATTGACTAGAACATTTCTTCTTTTCCAAGATATTCATTTGGTGCTAAATTCCCCCAACTACTTCTTTAGCAGCATTCAAGCTATTCTAATACACTATGTCTTCATTTCCATTCAGTTCAAAATACTTTCTAATTTCCCTTTTGAGATCATCTTTGACCCATAGGTTATTTGGAAACATTTAGTATTCAAGTATATTTAGGAATTTTCCAGAGATCCTTCTGTCATTGGTTTCTATTTTATTTTTATTATGTCAGAGAACATACAGTATATTATTTAAATTATTTAAAACTCATTGAGTCTTGTTTTATGACCCAGGATTTGTTCTCTCTGGCTAGATGTTCCATGTTCACACAAAAAGAATGGGTATTCTGCCATTGCTGGGTGGAATGTTTTATGAATGTCTGTTATTTTGTCTGATTTTTGGTTGTTTCAGGCGAGAAGACAGATCTGGTCCTTGTTACTCTATCCTGGTCAGAACCAGTACCAAATCATCACTTCAAAAAAAAATGCGACAACTTTATATATACTGAATTGTTTACTTTAAAAGGGTGGATATTGTGGTATTTTCATTATATCTTAATTTTTTAAAAAGATTTTTATTTATTTGACACAGAGACAGAGATCACAAGTAGACAGAGAGGCAGGCAGAGAGAGAGGGAGAAACAGGCTCCCTGCCAAGCAGAGAGCCCAACACGGTGCTCGATCCCAGGACCCTGAGACCATGACCTAAGCTGAAGGCAGAGGCTTAATCCTCTGAGCCACCCACATGCCCTATATCTTAATTTTTTTTATTTTAGTTTTTTTAAGATTTTATTTATTTATTTGACAGACAGAGATCACAAGGAGGCAGAGATGCAGGCAGAGAGAGGAGGAAGCAGGCTCCCTGCCGAGCAGAGAGCCCGATGCGGGGCTCAATCCCAGGACCCTGAGATCATGAAATGAGCCAAAGGCAGAGGCTTTAACCCACTGAGCCACCCAGGCACCCCATCTATATCTTAATTTTTAAAAGCACCATTCTTCAGGGGTTCGTCTGCAGCACTGAAACTTTGACTAGTTCACCAGGAACCAAGCACACTCCCACCTCAGGGGTTTGCATTTGGTATTCTCTCTGCCTAGAATGTGCTTCCTTCAGAAATATATTCTCACTTCGAGTAGGTCTCCACCCAAATGTTAACTTTATCAAGGAGGTCTTCCCTGACCAGAGCATCTTTACTAGTACCCAAATCCCCCACCCCCAACATTCTGTCCCTCTGAACAACTCTTTTTCTTTATTCTACCTTTTACTGTTGAACATATATTTATATTTGTTCAATATATTTATTTGTTTGAGTTTTTGTTGCTCCCCAATAAAATATAAATTTTTGAGAGTAGGGACTTAATTTTATTTACTGCTCTATTCTCAGTGTCTAGAACACTGGTCCTCAGTAAATGTGTGTGAAATGAATGAATGAATGAATGAGTCCTGGACAATGTATGTGCAGTCATAGGTTTGATGTGGTAGTTGCATTATAAAGTAAATATATATAACCACTAAAATATAAAACTTATATTTATGCACTTTCTAAACTCATCTCATGCATTACCCATTCAAATATATACCACACTTTGGGATATACTGAGTTAAAGAAATATAAACAGTTTCTTTTTTGTTGGACTTCAAAGAATCATCCATATACAAACATAATATTGGAGATATATTGGTGGGTATATTGTCCTTAGGGTTTCCCAAAGGACTACTTTTTGCACATCATTCTGGGCTATTTCCACAGAAGATATTCTGGAACACATTGCCTAATGCATGTAGGAGAGAGTAATACCATGCCTGGTACATTGTTGAAGCTCAGTAAATATTAATTCTCTATACAGCCATATTGACTTCTCTTTTTCTTTTTTTTTTAAATTTTTTTAATTTTAATTTTTTTATTAACATATATTATTTGCCCCAGGGGTACAAGTCTGTGAATCGTTCAGGCTTACACACTTCACAGCACTCACCATAGCACATACCCTCTCCAGTGTCTGTAATCCAGCCACCCTCTCCATACCCCGCCCCCCCAGCAACCAACCCTCAGTTTGTTTTGTGAGATCAAGAGTCTCTTATGGTTTGTCTCCCTCCTGATCCCATCTTGTTTCATTTTTTCTTTCCCTACCCCCCAAGCCCCCTACATTGCCTCTCAAATTCTTCATATCAGGGAGATCATATGATAATTGTCTTTCTCTGATTGACTTATTTTGCTCAGCATAATACCCTCTAGTTCCACCCATGTCATTGCAAAAGGCAAGCTTTCATTTCTTTTGATGGCTGCATAGTATTCCATTATATATATAGGATCCAACATACACACACACACACACACATATATATATATATACATATATTTAAAAGCACCATTATATATATACACATATATATGTATATATATATATATATATACACACCCCAAATCTTTAGCCATTCACCTGTTGATGGACATCTAGGTACTTTCCATAGTTTGGCTATTGTGGACGTTGCTGCTATAAACATTTGGGTGCACGTGCCCCTTTAGATCACTACATTTGTATCTTTAGGGTAAATATCCAATAGTGCAATTGTTAGGTCGTAGGGTAGCTCTATTTTCAAATTTTTGAGGAACCTCCATGCTGTTTTCCAGAGTGGCTGTACCAGCTTACATTCCCACCAACAGTGTAGGAGGGTTCTCCTTTCTCCGCATCCTTGCCAGCATCTGTCGTTTCCTGACTTGCTAATTTTAGCCATTCTGACTGGTGTGAGGTGGTATCTCATTGTGGTTTTGATTTCTATTTTCCTGATGATGAGTGATGTGGAGCACTTTTTCATGTGTCTGTTGGCCATCTGGATGTCTTCTTTGCAGAAATGTCTGTTCATGTCCTCTGCCCATTTCTTGATTGGATTATTTGTTCTTTGGCTGTTGAGTTTGATAAGTTCTTTATTCTTTTGGATACTAGCCCTTTATCTGATATGCCATTTACAAATATCTTCTCCCATTCTATCAGTTGTCCTTTGGTTTTGTTGACTGTTTTCTTTGCTGTGCAAAAGCTTTGGATCTTGATGAAGTCCCAGTAGTTCATTTTTGCCCTTGCTTCCCTTGCCTTTGGCAATGTTTCTAGGAAGAAGTTGCTGTGGCTGAGGTCAAAGAAGTTGCTACCTGTGTTCTCCTCAAGGATTTTGATGGATTCATTTCTCACATTGAGGTCTTTCATCCATTTTGAGTCCATTTTTGTGTGTGGTATAACAAAATGGTCCAGTTTCACTTTTCTGCATGTGACTGTCCAATTCTCCCAACACCATTTGGTGAAGAGACTGTCTTTTTTCCATTGGACATTCTTTGCTGCTTTGTCGAAGATTAGTTGACCATAGAGTTGAGGGTCTATTTCTGGGATCTCTATTCTCTATTCTGTTCCATTGATCTATGTGTCTGTTTTCGTGGCAGTACCATATACTGTCTTGATGATGACAGCTTTGTAATAGAGCTTGAATTCTGGAATTGTGATGCCACCAACTTTGGCTTTATTTTTCAACATTCCTCTAGCTATTCAAGGTCTTTTCTGGTTTCATATAAATTTTAGGATTATTTGTTCCATTTCTTTGAAAAAAATTGATGGTATTTTAATAGGGATTGCATTAAACATGTAGATTGCTTTAGGTAGCATAGACATTTTCACAATATTCGTTCTTCTAATTCGTGAGCATGGAACATTTTTGCATTTCTTTTTGTCTTCCTCAATTTCTTTCATGAGTACTTTATAGTTTTCTGAGTACAGATTCTTTGCCTCTTTGGTTAGGTTTATTCCTAGGTATCTTATTGTTTTGGGTGTAGTTGTAAATGGGATCGACTCCTTAATTTCTCTTTCTTCTGTTTTGTGGTGGTGTATAGAAATGAAACTGATTTCTGTGCATTGATTTTATATCCTGACACTTTACTGAATTCCTGTACAAGTTCTAGCAGATTTGGAGTGAGTCTTTTGGGTTTTCCACATAAAGTATCATGTCATCTGCAAAAAGGGATAGTTTGACT
Organism: Mellivora capensis; assembly: GCA_004024625.1. Classification (NCBI taxonomy): domain Eukaryota; kingdom Metazoa; phylum Chordata; class Mammalia; order Carnivora; family Mustelidae; genus Mellivora; species Mellivora capensis. The sequence continues at coordinate 60,845 of PISX010005820.1, read as the reverse complement.
TCTTTGCTGATTTGGATGCCTATAATTTCTTTTTGTTGTCTGATTGCTGAGACAGCAGTGGTGATAATGGACAGCCCTGCCGTGTTCCTGACCTTAGTGGGAATGCTCTCAGTTATTCTCCATTGAGAATGATATTCGTTGTGGGTTTTTCATAGGTGGCTTTGATGATATTGAGGTATGTACCCTCTATCCCTACACTGTGAAGAGTTTTGATCAAGAAAGGATGCTGTACTTTGTCAAATGCTTTTTCAGCATCTATTGAGAGTATCATATGGTTCTTGTTCTTTCTTTTATTAATGTATTATATCACATTGATTGATTTGTAGATGTTGAACCAACCTTGTAGCTCTGGAATAAATCCCACTTGGTCATGGTGAATAATCCTTTTAATATACTTTTGGATCCTATTGGCTAGTATTTTGGTGAGGATTTTTGCATCTGTGTTCATCAAGGATATTGGTCTATAATTCTCCTTTTTGCTGGGGTCTTTGTCTGATTTTGGGATCAAGGTAATGCTGGCCTCACACAATGAGTTTGGAAGTTTTCCTTCCATTTCTATTTTTTGGAACAGTTTCAGAAGAATAAGTCTTAATTGTTCTTTAAATGTTTGGTAGAATTCCCCTGGGAAGCTGTCTGGCCCTGGGCTCTTGTTTGTTGGGAGATTTTTGATGACTGCTTCAATCTCATTACTGGTTATGGGTCTGTTCAGGTTTCCAATTTCTTCCCGGTTCCGTGTTGGTAGTTTATATGTCTCTAGGAATGCATCCATTTCTTCCAGCTTGTCAAATTTGCTGCCATATTGTTGCTCATAATACATTCTTATAATTGTTTGTATTTCTTTGGTGTTGGTTGTGATCTCTCCTCTTTTATTCATGATTTTATTAATTTGGGTCCTTTCTCTTTTCTTCTTGATAAGTCTGGCCAGGGGTTTATCAGTCTTATTAATTCTACTTAATTAAATCTAATTAATTCTTATTAATCTTATTAATATAAGAACCAGATCCTAGTTTCATTGATTTGTTATATTGTTCTTTGGTTTCTATTTCATTGATTTCTGCTCTGATCTTTAGGATTTCTCTTCTCCTGCTGGGTTTAGGCTTTCTTTGCTGTTCTTTCTCCAGCTCTTTTAGGTGTAGGGTTAGGCTGTGTATTTGAGACCTTTCTTATTTCTTGAGAAGGCTTGTATGGCTATATACTTTCCTCTCAGGACTGCCTTTGCTGTGTCCCACAGATTTTTTTTTAAAAGATTTTATCTATTTATTTGACAGACAGAAATCACAAGCAGGCAGGGAGGCAGGCAGAGAGAGAGGAGGAAGCAGGCTCGCTGCTGAGCAGAGAGCCTGATGTGGAGCTCGATCCCAGGACCCTGAGATCATGACCTGAGCCGAAGGCAGAGGCTTTAACCCACTGAGCCACCCAGGCACTTCTGTCCCACAGATTTGTTTTCATTATCATTTGTTCCCATGAATTTTTTCAATTCTTCTTTAATTTCCTGGTTGACCCATTCATTCTTTAGTAGGATGCTCTTTAGCCTCCATGTATTTGAGTTCTTTCCAACTTTCCCCTTGTTATTGAGTTCTGGCTTCAGAGCATTGTGGTCTAAAAATATGCAGGGAATGATCCCAATCTTTTGGTACCGGTTGAGACCTGATTTGTGACCCAGGATGTGATCTATTCTGGAGAATGTTCCATGTGCACTAGAAAAGAATGTGTATTCTGTTGTTTTGGGATGGAATGTTCTGAATTTATCTGTGATGTCCATCTGGTCCAGTGTGTCATTTAAGTCCTTATTTCCTTGTTGATCTTTTGTGTAGATGATCTGTCCATTTCAGTGAGGGGGGTGTTAAAGTCCTCTACTATTTTTTTTTGAAGATTTTTATTTATTTATTTGACAGACAGAGATCACAAGCAGACAGAGAGGCAGGCAGAGAGAGAAGGAGGAAGCAGGCCCTCTGCTGATCAGAGAGCCCGATGTGGGGCTTGATCCCAGGACCCTTAGATCATGACCTGAGCCGAAGGCAGAGGCTTAACCCACTGAGCCACCCAGGCACCCCAAAGTCCTATTATTGTATTATTGTCAATGTGTTTCTTTGATTTTGTTATGAATTAGTTTATATAATTGGCTGCTCCATGTTAAGGGCATAGATATTTAAAATTGTTAGATCTTCTTGTTGGACAGACTGTTTGAGTATGATATAATGTCCTTCCTCATCTCGTGTTATAGTCATTGGCTTAAAATCTAATTTACCTGATATAATGATTGCTACCCCAGCTTTCTTCTGATGTCCATTAGCATGGTAAATAGTTTTCCACCCCCTCACTTTATTTTTTTTTATTTTTAAAAAATATTTTTATGTATTTATTTGACACAGAGAGAAAGATCACAAGTAGGCAGAGAGGCAGGCAGAGAGAGAGGGAGGAAGCAGGCTCCCCGCTGAGCAGAAAGCTCAATGCGGGGCTTGATCCCCAGGACCCCAAGATTATGACCTGAGCTGAAGGCAGAGGCTTAACCCACTGAGCCACCCAGGTGCCCCTCCACACCCTCACTTTAAATCAGGAGGTGTCTTTGGGTCTAAAATGAGTTTCTTGTAGACAACATATTGATGATGTGTTTTTGTGTGTGTGTGTGTTTTTTTTTTATCCATTCTGAAACCCTGTGTCTTTTGATTGCAGCATTTAGTCCATTTACATTCAGGGTAACTATTGAAAGATATGAATTTAGTGCCATTGTATTGCCTATAAGGTGACTGTTACTATATATTGTCTCTGTTCCTTTCTGGTCTACTACTTTTAGGCTCTCTTTTTGCTTAGAAGACCCCTTTCAATATTTCATGTAATGCTGGTTTGGTATTTACAAATTCTTTTAGTTTTTGTTTGTCCTAGAAGCTTTTTATCTCTCCTTCTATACTGAATGATAGTCTAGCTGGATATAGTATTCTTGGCTGCAGGTTTTTCTCATTTAGTACTCTGAATATGTCATGCCAGTTCTTTCTGGCCTGCCAGGTCTCTGTGGATAAGTCTGCTGCCAATCTAATATTTTTACCATTGTATGTTACAGACTTCTTGTCCCAAGCTTCTTTCAGGATTTTCTCTTTGTCACTAAGACTTAAAAGTTTTACTATTAGATGATGGGGTATGGACCTATTTTTATTGATTTTTGAGGAGGGTTCTCTGTGCCTCTTGGATTTTGGTGCTTGTTTCCTTTGCCATATTAGGGAAATTCTCTACAATAATTCACTCCAATATACCTTCTGCCCCATCTCTCTTTCTTCTTCATCTGGATTCCCAATTATTCTAATATTGTTTTGTCTTATGGTATCACTTATCTCTCAAATTCTCCCCTCATGGCCCAGTAGTTCTTTGTCTCTCTTTTGCTCAGCTTCTTTATTCTCTGTCATTTAGTCTTCTATATCAATAATTCTCTCTTCTGCCTCATTTATCCTAGCAGTAAGAGCCTCCATTTTTGTTTGCACCTCAGTAATAACTTTTTTGATTTCAGCTTGGTAGATTTTAGTTCTTTTATTTCTCCAAAATGGCTTTTATTTCTCCATACAGGGTTTCTCTAATATCTTCCATGCCTTTTTTGAGCCCAGCTAGCAGCTTGAGAATCGTCATTCTGAACTCTAGATCTGACATATTACCAATGTCCATATTGATTAGGTCCCTAGCCTTCAGTACTGCCTCTTGTTCTTTTTGTGTGTGTGTGTGAGTTTTTCTGCCTTGTTATTCTACCCAGATAAGAATATATGAATGAGAGAATAAAATACCAAAATGTTGGCAAAGACCCCAGAAAAATGTACACTAACCAAATCAGAAGAGACCCCAAATCGGGGGGAGAAGAAAGGGGTTAAAAAGAATTTTTTTAAAAATTAAAAAAAAAAAAATATATATATATATATATACACTTATATATATTAGACTGGGGAATAGAACAGAGCCACCTACTTGATTTTGGGTGTATTTTATTCTCTTAGAAGAAACTACCTCCCAAATTTTTAAAGAAAGAAAAACTTGTATATATACACAAGAGTAAACAAGATGAAGGGATGGAATATGACTGTAAAGATGAAAATTAAAAATTCTAAAAAAGGAATTGATAAGAAAAGTTTTTAGAAAAAGAAAAAGAAAGTGGAGAGAATTGCTCAGGCTGGAGACTAGAACAAAGCCCTGTGCTAGATTTAGGGTATATTTTGATCTATTTGAAGAAATTGTACCCCAAAATTTTTTAGAAGAAAAAGCCCTATATGTATACAAAAAATAAAGTTAGATACAATGAAGGATAAAATATGACTATATTAATGAAGGTTTAAAAATATTTTTTAAAGAAAGGTATTGTTAAGATAAACTAGTTAAAAAATATTAAAAGAGGAAAGAGGAAAAGTTAAAAAAAATTAGAATAAGAAAAAAATAAAATTAAAAAAATTTAAGTAAATTTGCAAGACTAAAGAATCATGGGGTGAAAGTCATGAATTCTATGCTTTGCTTTCCCCTCCTCTGGAATTCTGCTTTTATCCTTGATTAGTGACCTTGGTCTTGGCTGGATGTTCTTGCTGAACTTCTGGGGGAGGGGCCTGTTGTAGTGATTCTCAAATGTCTCTGCCCGAGGCGGAATACGATGCCCTGCCAGGGGCTGGGCTAAGTAATCTGCTTGGGGTTCGCTCTAGGGAGCTTTTGTTCCCTGAGTGCTTTCCATAGATCTCTAGAGGACAGGACTGAAAATGGCAGCCTCTCACTCTCCAGCCCGGAGGAGCTGAGAGCTCGGGGCCCTGCTCCTCAGTGCGCCCTCAGAGAAAAGTGTTCAATCACTCCTGTCTCCCTGGTCTTGGGCCACACCCAGCCTGTGACCAAGCATTTCTGTCTCTGGTACATGGCCCTGTTCAGAGTCTCCAAACCCAGCAGATTCCTGCCTCCAGAGAAGGAAGGTGAGTCTCCCCAGTTCTACTATTTGTGGGGGTCCCTGCTCAAAGAGCAATGGTCCAACTGTGCCACGAATCACTGTTCAAGGTAACCCCGAGCTGAGAGCTCACTCCTTGGCTCTGTCTAGCCTGTCTAATACCTGAGAGCTCTGCGACACTCAGACACCTCCGATCCTTCTGTGACCCCGTGGGACCTGAGACCATGCTGTCCCTGTAAGGGCTCTTCCCCCACTTAGCCTCTGAAGCGATGTTCCTCAGTAAAGCAGACTTCTAAAAGTTCTGATTTTGTGCTCCATTGCTCCACCGCTTGCCGGGACCGGCCCCTTCCCCCTCAGTCAATCATCCCATTGCTTCGGATTCACTTCTCCGCACATGCTACCTTTCAGAAAGTGGTCGATTTTGTGTTTCTGGAATTGCTGCTCTTCTTCTCTTCAATCTCCTATTGGGTTTGTAGGTGTTCAGAATGGTTTGATAACGATCTAGCTGAACTCCTGCGACCTGGTGTCACCTCAGTCTGCTACTCCTCTGCCATCGTGACTCCTCTCCCCTCTCTAACTTTTTCTCAAAGTAACTTTGGGTGTATTAAATTAGTTTCTGATGGGGGGAAATTTTTCAGGGGTGATTTTTAGAAAGACTTTGTGATAAAAAATTTTTAATGATATATATTTTTAAGGGTTTTATTTTGTTTGCTTGTTTGTTTGAGAGGGCGAGAATGAGAGAGTGGAAGCAGGGGAACCAGCAGGGAACCCAACTCAGGGCTCGATCCCAGGACCCTGAGATCATGGCCTGAGCCAAAGGCAGACGCGTCATCAACTGAGCCACCCAGGCGCCCCAGTGATAACATTTATAGCAGCTGCAACAGCAGGGAAAAGGGAAGCATGGCCAAAGCATTACTTTATAAGCATGAACTTTCAAAGCTTTTGTTCTGAAGCATCTGGGCTCCCTTGGGTGCTATGCCTCTAAATCTGCCACCTGAATCAAGCCTAATTTAGGGCACTGCCTACCCAGCGCCTGCCACAGGCACAGATACCAGATTCCCAGATTAGTATACTTCTCCACTCAAGTATTTCTTGTATTAAGGAAAGGAAGGCTTAACGTTACAGCTAAATATTAATTAGTCTGGCATTTAAAAGGATGCCCCATATTTGGGGAACTTTAATCAAAGACTAGTTGTATGTAGGCATGAATATAACTCTGGCACCTTCTGGGGCTAGACTTTTCTGGGGTGGTTCACAGTCTTTGAATAGACAGGACTTTCCCAGGGGCATCCAGAGTCCCGGCATCATGCTTCCCTGGAGACCATACCATCCTTGGGGAGGGGTAAGGCCTGGGGTGCCTTCCAAGTGCTCTGAGCTCTGGATTGCTCTTCTTCTGTATTCAGGAAGAGTAAAAACATGGCAGTTTGATTGTGATGATGAGGAGAAGGAGGCTAATTATGAGGGCAATAATGACATGTATTGTGCAATGACTCTGCAGAAGCCCAGTGCCACGCACTTTGAATATGCTCTCTTTTGATCCTTCCAGCTACTGTTGTTATTGTCATAAAAGTAAAGCACAGAGAGATTCACAGAGCTAGCAATGGCTTGAAAGCCCCTTTGTGTCCTGGATTCTCTGTTAGTCTGACTGGGTAGGGAAATCCCCTCCCACCTCACACACTGATCCCTGGGGCTCTGGGAGTGGGCGCTGAAATCCTGGGGAGAGGGGAGTGTGGCCGGGATTACAGGACCAACAGACACCCTCACCTGTCCTTCTTACAACTTCTCCAGGTCCCTCAGAGGGCCGGGTGCCCTTCCTCAGCTTGCTCAAAGAACCTTCTCTGTGGTGGCCACACTGAGGATTCTCACAGGCTTCCTGCTTACCTACAAACTTGTTTCTTGCTTTCCTTCAAGGGACCTCATTGACCTGGTTCTCCCAGAAACTAAAACACAGGAGGCAGCTGACCTCAGGGGCCAGCAGCCATGCTCTCCATGTCTGGGACCCTCAGGCTTTGGAGCAGGTTTGCTCTCAGTTCCTCCCCCAGAGCTTCAGGACCCCCATCTCACCTGTCATTGTTGCAGTCCCATTTCTGGAAGTATCTCCTCCGAGTCTGGTGCCTACCTCTCTTCTGTGGGCTTACATCAGCTTCCCCACCTCCCGGCTCTCCAGCTGTCTCGTCTGGTCCCTGACTTTGGACCCCCTCTCACACTGGCTTTTAGCTATAGGACTCACCCGACCCCAGTTCTCATGTTTCATGGATCAGGAAGAACCAAGCCTAAGCAGAATCCTGAAATTTTGTATTTATTCTTGTGGGGGGTTTTTTGTGTGAGAGGTAAAATATACATAAAACTGACCATTGTAACCATTTTTAAGGGTCCAGCTCTGTGCTATTAAGTCCATCCACACTGCTTTGCCATCACCACCACTGTCAGTCATCTCTGACCGCCACTCTGTGTGCACAATGATAACTCCTGCTCTCCTCCCCCAGGCCCTGACAATGGCCATGCCACGTGCTGTCTCTTTGAGGTTGGCCACTCCAAGTACCTCCCATATGCAGATGTATACAGGACTCATTCTCTTATGACCAGCTTATTTCACTTAGCGCAGTGTCTTCAAGGCTCATCCACATTATAACATGTGTCAGCATTTCTTTTTTAAGACTGTATAATATTCCACTGCATATGTGTATATATACACATGCATATACATTTGTTTACCCATTCATCCAGCAATGGACACAGGGGCTGTATCCACTTTTTGGCTATTGTGAATACTGCTGTTGTACACACAAGTGTACAAAGATTTCTTCTAATCCATGCATTCGCATGTTTCATCTTGGAGTTCTCGTGTGCCTATTTTTTCTGTTAGGCTAGGACTAGAAGGCTCCTGAGTTCTAGGCTATCACCTTCCTCACTTTACACCTGAGGAAACTGGTGCAGGTGGAGAAGGGCCTGGCCTGAGATCAGACCTAGCTAGTGGCTGAGCCAGGCCTGGGGCCTCTTGGCTCCTCAGGGCACATTCCCCATCCTGTCCTGCTGCCTCCTGTTTTGACCCAGGCCTTGGTCCTGTGGTGTAGGATGTTGACCAGATAGATCCTCTGCCCACTTAGAGTAGGAGCAGGTGTTTCTAGGCCATCTCTCCTATATGGCCTCCTGGTCCTGCCCTCTGCCCAACCTGGCATCTTCCGTCCACCAGCAGAGAACAGCATTAGGCCCTGAATCTCCCTCCACCTCTTCCCACTGGGCCTCCTGGCCGCAGCTCTGCAGCCTCTCTGTCCCCCTATCTCCCCAGTAACAGCTAGGGCTTTGCAAAGAGTAAGGCTCCAGCTCTTCTCCTGCACCCTCAGAAGCTGGGACGTTTCCACCCTGGCTTCTGCCCAAACCTCAGACACAAGTGCTGTTGTCTTCTCAGAGCAGCCTGGACCTGGCTTTTCCCTGAACACTTGAATCCACATTCTTTCTGGAGAGGGGGAGGGAAGGAGGACATTGGAAGGGCAGCGAGAGTAAAAGGAACATTTATCGAGTGTACTTTTCTGGTCTAGAGGCTTTACTTGGAGAGTCAGCTTCCGAGTAAGCACTTCCCCATGGCCCCCAAGCTGAGAATGGGGTACAGGCAGAGCTGCCCCGTCCTTCTACCTGTCCAGCCATCCTCCCTTTTTCCTGCTAGCAGTGATGCAGGAGGAATTCCCCTTTTTTCTTTTATGAAAGATCATGGCCACTGGCCTCAGATTATGAAATCTAGCCCTCTGGACCTCAACCTGACCCTTTATCCTGGTTCTGTCAGCCATCACTGCTTGCATGCTTCCAGGAATGTGGAACTCACTGATCTGTGAGCTGCCTCAGGCAGTTCTTCCTGGTATACTGGTATTCATCAGTATTCCTGGTATACTGAAACCAGATCGACCTCCCTCACTGTGGCTCCTTCCACTTCACAGCAGTGGGGGAGTGGTTACTCCTGACCAGACTTTTCTGGAAGACCAGAACCTGTGCTCGGGGCTTGACAGGGATGGTTGTGTTTCCTCCTTGTCACACTTGTGTCTCATGGAGATTGGTGTCTCTAGCTTCCAGGTGAGTGTAACCCAGCCTCCGCCAGTGTGTACCGGCACTGCCCTGATAGCCAATAGAGTGGTAAACGTGAACTATGTCAGTGCTGTTGGAAAATCGCACTACTGCTTTCCTGTGACCCCAAGGGCCCTTCCCCCGGGGACCCAGACCTCCTGCTTCAGCGCCTGTCCAGCAGTCCTCCAATCAGTCAGGCCGTGCAGGGGAGGACCAGGAGTCAGCAAGGGGTAATAGCATGTCCAAGGTCACCCAACTGATTAGAGCCCCCTTCCTCTGACCCCGAAGAAAAGGATCTTACTCTTGCTCTGTGCCAGCTTAACCCCACCTGCTGGCCTGGGAGCTGAGGGGACCCCCCCATCAGCCAGTGACCTAGGGTCAGCTCAGCAAGGCTGCATGACGATGATGTATGCAACGCGCACCCCTCCCCCATCAAAGTCACAGTGCAGCCTGGAGTCAGTCCGGGGATTTGCACCCCAAATCCCAGGCAGAGTTCCTCTCACACTGCAGACAGGTCCTGTACTCGGGCAGTTACTTTTGGGTTTTGCCCTGACTTCAGAACTTCATGCTGATTGCTCTTAGTCACGTGACCTGTTTGGGCTGAGTGCACCAGCTGGGTTAGTAAGTTTGAGATCTTCCCGGTCTGCCCATGCATAGCGTGAAGCCACCTACCCCAGGCCCCAACGCAGCCACTGCCTGCCTGCTGTCACCTTGACCCAGGTTCTTCTTTCCCTCAGGCACAGACAGCCTCTGGACCAAGACCATGTGTCCTCATTGGTGGGGCTTGTGTCTCAAATGGGATGTACGCTCAGAGTTGTTGCAAAGAGTAAATGAAGCAATACAAATTACGAGCTCCTTGAGGGAGAACTGTCCTTTGTCCACCATCGTTTCTCCCATGCCAGCCTGGAGGTGGAACCTATTTATTGGGTGAGGGAGGGAATAAGGAACCTTATGAGGGGCCTGGCACCTAGCAGACCTTGGGATATGCCTATCACTGCTGTGATTATTCAGATATGACTTACGGTACTAGTCAGGATGGTGGCTTGGTGCTTTCAGGAATAGGCTTTATCACAGGAAGTGGCCGTCAATCCTTCTGCCCACTTCCTGGGAGCTCCAGGAGTGAGACATGAGGCCCTGACTTGGAGCTACCACCTCCCCTCTCCATCGATGTGTAGATTGGCCTCTGAGTTTTGTGTACATGGATGAGTTCACTAACTCATTCAACAAATACGTCGGGGTACTTGCCATGTGCCTAGCTCTCTTTTAGGCTCTAAGGAGGCAGCATTTGACAAAGTCAAGTCCCAGGTGTCATGAAGCTTCATGTTAAGATAGGAGGGACAGAGCAGAAACAAATATGTAATGTGTCAAGTGGTGATAAATACTATGAAGGAGAATAAGGCAAGTATAGGAAACAGACAGTGAGGAAGGGGTTGCTCTCTTACATAGGCTGATCAAGAGAAGTGAAAACCTATCCACACAAAAACTTGCACAAGAATGTCCAAAGCACCTGATAAAGTGATGTTGGAGCAGAGATGTGAAGGATAAAGCTGTGCTTATACCTGAAAGAAGAAAATCTTAGACACAGAGAGCATCAGTTGCACAGGCCCTGAGGCAGGGGTATGGGCTTTTGGGGAACTAGGTAGGAGGCCAGGGTGCAGAGCAAGTAAGGCGGCACTAATGGGAGAGGTCAGAGAGACAGCTGGGACGCACTCATCTCTTTTGTTAATGTAGAAAAATAAGAAACCATTGGGGGGTTTTGAGCAGAGGGGAGATATAGTCCGACTGATATTTTAAAAGGAGTGGAGAATAGACCATAGAGGAATCAGGGCAGAATCGGGGAGACCAGTTAAGAAGCCAAGCAGACTAGGGCACCACTGAAGGAGATAGCTAGAAAGAATTAGCTTCTCGATGTGTTTTGAAGGAGGAAACAACAGGATTTGTGGATAGAGTATATGGGATGAGGTGGGGATAGAAGAGGAAAGAGACTTTGGCCTGAACAGAATAGTTATGTTTATAAACATTAAGAAGACTGGTGAAAAGCAAGTTTGTTGGGGGAGGGAATCAGTTTAATTTTGGACATGTTAAATCTGAGGTGCCTCTCTCATAGAAATAGAAGTGAAAGAGGCAGATGGATATCGGAGTCTGGACTAAGGGTACTGGGAGATATATAGGCTGGAGATGGACATTTGGGAGTGGACATGTAGAGCATTATGAGATGAGAGATGACCAATGAAGCGAACGTGGGTTAGAGAAGGGGGTCCCAGGACTGAGTGTGGGGACCTATCATCTAGAGGGTAGGGTGGTGAAGGGACAGAGCAGGACTAGTCACTCCAGTAGGAAAAGAACCAAGAAGAGAGTGATGTCCCAAGGCCAAGGGAAGAAGGGTCTCCAACAAGGAGGGAACCACCAACCACTTCCAGTGTCAGCGGATGGCCCAGAGGGATGAGGACCGAAACGTACTCATTGGATTTAGTGACACAGAGGTTGTCGGTGACTTGACAAGACCAGTCTTGATAGAGTGATCAGCAATGAGAGTGGGTTCAAGAGAGAGTGGAGGGAAGGAAGAGCAAGCAGTGAGAACAGATAAGTCAAGGGATGTGTTTTGTAAAGAGGAACAGAGAAGGGACAGTAGCTGCAAGGAGATGAGAGGTCAAGGGGCAGGGTTTCTACTGTTGATTTTTTTGGGCTTTATTTTATTTTATTTTTTAGGTAAGAGAAATTATAGTATATTTACATACTGGTGGAAATGAAACAAAAGAGAAACAATGCCAGAGAGGGGAGGCCCCACGATAGCATCAGTGTCCTTGTCTGGGGGACAGAGGACAGGACCCAGTGCCTGGCTGAAGGGCAAGGTCTCAGACAGGAGCAGGGCTAACTCCATAGCAAGAAGACAGTGGAGTATGTGTTGCAGAGAAAGGGGGGGGGGCTTCCTCATACAAGTGTTTTTGATTGACTTATAACTCACATGTAAAGTGTACGATTGAGTGCTTGTGAGTACATACACACAGTTGCACACCCACAACTGTTGATTGACTCACAAACCAACAATCACTTGGATCACCACGGATTCCTCAACATTCCCATCGCCTCCCCCTGGAATGCTCACCCCATTAAAGCAGTCATTCCCCGCCCTCCTCTCCCCTTCCCCCAGCCCCTGAAACTAGTGATCTACTTTCTGTCTTTACAGATTTGCCTGTTCTGGACATTTCCTATATATAAACAGCACCATCCAGTAAGCACCCTTTGAGACTGGCCTCTTTCATTCTGTGGACTGTCTTCATGCAGCATGTATCAGAATCTGATTCCTTTCTATATATGAATAATATTCTGGTGGATGGATGCATCACACTTTCTTTATCCACTCATACACTGGTGGGTCTTCAGATTGTTTCCACTTTGGGCCATCAGGGAATAATGCTGCTTTGGACATTCTTGTGCAAGTTTTTGTGTGGGTACGTTTTCACTTCTCTTGGGTCTGCCCCTGGGCACGGAAGGGCTGGGTCAAATGGTAACTCTACGTTTTGCTTTTTGAGGAAACTCAAAACTGTGTTCTGCAGTGGCCCTGCCTGCCTCACACACCCCCAGTCCCCCACCCCCCACCGCAGTGTGTGAGGCTCCTGCTGTCTGTGAGGTGGGTTGATCTGGAAGTTTGTGGAATTTAGCTGGTGATCTCTGTTTCTCACGCTCAGCTAGGAGTGGAGGCTGAAGGACGGGAGGTGGTGGGAAGCAGTGGCCTCAGGAGTGGGAGAGGACTGGATGGGGATGTGTTCAGGTTTGTTGGGGACCCTAAGGGCCCCAGAAGTTGGGCTGGGACTTTAAGGGGAGCCAGGTGCCTAGCCATGAGCCCTCTCCCCTGAGCTACGCGTGGCCACCCAGGGGTAGGTGTGGAGTAGGTGTATCCCCTCCAGGCCTTGTCTCCTGTCTCTGTGGACCTCAGGTGTTCTGTCCCCACCTCCTCCATTTAGACCTGCACCTCTTCACAGGCCTTGGGAACCCTGCTGTGTTCTTGCTCAAAGACAGGCTGTCAGGGGCACCTGGGTGGCTCAGTGGGTTAAAGCCTCTGCCTTCGGCTTGGGTCGTGGTCTCAGGGTCCTGGGATCGAGCCCCGAATCGGGCACTCTGCTCAGCAGGGAGCCTGCTTCCTCCTCTCTCTCTGCCTGCCTCTCAGCCTACTTGTGATCTCTCTCTCTCTCTCTGTCAAATAAATAAATATAATATTTAAAAAAATAAAATACATGTTTTAAGGCATAAACGAGGGCGCCTGGGTGGCTCAGTGGGTTAAGCCACTGCCTTCGGCTCAGGTCATGATCTCAGGATCCTGGGATCGAGTCCCGCATCGGGCACTCTGCTCAGCAGGGAGCCTGCTTCCTCCTCTTTCTCTGCCTGCTTCTCTGCCTACTTGTGATTTCTCTCTGTCAAATAGATAAATAAAATCTTTAAATTAAAAAAAAAAAAAAGACAGGCTGTCACCAGACACCCTGGGGTTCAAACCTGCCTCTCTTGCTCTCTAGCAGTGTGAAACTGAGCTGGTCACCTGTAGAACATTGCCTCCCCCCACACCGTGAGGACAAAATGGGGTTGTAGGCCAGAGTTTTAACTCCCTGTTCCTTTCTGTTGCCAGGCCCTTCCCAGGCTACCTGCTCTCTCTGGTATGTTCCTGTTGACACAGCTGAGATGCCCCCCTGCCCCTGCTACCCTCTCTCCTCTTTTCTACTCTTCCCTCCCAAAAGTGACATTCGTTTGGGGGTGGGGGTGTTCCCGGCTCCTGTGAGAATTCCACAAAGCCATGGATCATCTCCCTGAAGGAATGTGCACCCACACATGTGAGCTGTTCATCAAGTCAGGGAATCTAGGGCCTCATGAAAGTGTATCCCAAGGACTCCTTGCACCATTCCCCCAGCTGCAGGAGGGTGGCCTCAGGAGCAAGTGTCCCCTGGGGCTGGTGGCCAGAACTTCTCCTCTGAGTCCATCCTGAAATCATCGAGTTGAGGCTGGGACCACTGCCAGAGAGAAACTTCCCCATCATCAGGGAGCCAGCCACATCCCCCATGACTTAGCCCCCTCTCCCTCAGCAAGTCCCAATTGGCCTGGCTTTCCATACCCTGCCAGTGCTGTGAAGAAGAAAGCAGCCCTATTTCTGGAAACAGTGCATGGTCAATGGGTCTAGCCCTTCTGCCCAGCACCCAGCCCATGCCATACACACTCTTACCCGGAAAGGGGAGAACACAAGAAAAATAGTCGAGTGCCCTCATCACTACCAGTGCTCAGCTAGGTAGCCTATTTTTATTTGAGTCTTCTCCTAGGAAGAGCATAGACTTCCCCACCTAACTCCCCTGTGAAATGGGCGTGATCACTCCCACCTCCCATCATGGGTGTGTGGATTAGAGAAAGATAGAAAACATGAGGCATGGTCCTTGGAGTCATTTTATATCTAGAAATTCTCATCTGTATTGTCTCATATTCCAGAACCCTTACCTCACCATGATGGGTGAAGGTCACCTTTTTGTGATTTCCCTTAGAGCTGGCAGGGGCTGGTTGAGTGCAGCGGCTGCCTTTCCTATAGTGCACACGTGATTTGTCTAGTCATTCTGCAAGCACTTTTTGAACCTGCATTGGATGCCGAAGCTTTTGAGAGACACAGGGAAATGAAAGCCCGGCTCCCCTCCCATCCCCCCTGTGGAGCTCCACCCTGTGGCGGGGAGCTGAGCCAGGCCTAGGGGCACTGACTTGGAGAAACCCACAGAACTCACAGAGCCCAGGACACACACAATAGGAAGGGTTCAAAGACAGAAGTCCGAGACTGGGGCTCTCAGGAGAGGAGGCAGAGGGCAGCCGTGCTGAAGGGAGGCTTGGGCAGCTGGTGAGAGGGCATTCCAGTTGGAGGTCATGCCTTGTGCAAAGGCTTGGAATTGAGACACAGCCCGGCTGGTTGTGGGTGGCCAGACCCACACCCTCTGGTTAAAGATAAAAGCCTGGACGGGCAGGGGCAGTTGGATCTTAGGGAAGTTGGAGCGGCCTCCTTTCCAGTGTGTGGCCTTGAGCGGATCCCTTTCACTCCCTGGGCCTCAGTTTCCACATTTGTTCTAGGCCACAGAGAGGATCCAGAGGGCATGTGTGTCTAAAATCCCAGCACGGTGCCCGCTGCCAGTAGAAACATAGTGAGCAGGACCATTTTCAGCCAAAGAGCTCAGACTGTACCCTGGGCTGCTGCCAGTGTCCGAGCCCTGAGCCCATGCCAGGGTGTGCCTCCCTCGGGAAGCCCTGAGGAGGAAGAAGAGGGGGAGGAAGAAAAGAAGAAAGAGGAAGGGGGGTGGGGGAAGAAGGAGGGCTCCACCGGGACCCAGGCTGGTGCCCCTTACATGCTGGCTGCCCGCCTGCTGGAGACCTCGTGCCACACTGGCCTGGGGGGGCTGGGCTTCTGAGAGCCACACTATTTAAGAGTAGCCTTGGGGTTTCCACTCTGGAAACCTCTGGATCCCTCTGGATCCTCTCTGTGGCCTAGAACAAATGTGGAAACTGAGGCCCAGGGAGTGAAAGGGATCCGCTCAAGGCCACACACTGGAAAGGAGGCCGCTCCAACTTCCCTAAGCTCCAACTGCCCCTGCCCGTCCAGGCTTTTATCTTTAACCAGAGGGTGTGGGTCTGGCCACCCACAACCAGCCGGGCTGTGTCTCAATTCGAAGCCTTTGCACAAGGCATGACCTCCAACTTGGGGTTTCCACTCAGGCATACTGCTGGGCCCACAGCCTCTGAGTGGGGACAATGAGGCGAGGCGGGCCAGACAGGTACACAGCACTGACCCACTGTCTCCAAAATCTGTCTCTCTTCTTCCTCCTTCCATAGTTGGGCTGCCTCTGGCTGCCTCTGCCTCTCTGTGGCTCTCTTCTGTCTTCTCTCACTCACTCTCTTCCTCACACACACTCACACACACACTGGCACAGCACCTCTTCTCCCACAGTGACTAATACTTTCTGTCTCCAGAGTCCTCCTACCTTCATGACATCAGACGTGGGAAATGTAGGTGGAATCATAATTTCTTAAAAGCACAGCTGCCCGTTATCTTCAGCCTCCCTGGGAGCCAGAATTGCTGATGAGGGGCTGTGCCCAGGCACTTCCAGGTGTATGTGTGCGGAGGGGAGGGATGAACCCCAAACCAGATGAGGCCCAGCTCAGCCCCACCACATCTGCCCCTCCCAGCTTACACCTGCCCTGCTGGGGTTCCAAGGGTTAGAGTTCCCGTGGCACTCTCCACCCTCCTTTCTCCTGTTGGTCCCCATTCCCTGTGTCCTGTGCCCTCAGTGTCTCCCCACTCACTGTTCCCTCTGCTTCTCGGGCACACCTGCCTTCGCTGATGCCCTGGTCGCCTCTGCCCCGGCCCCTTTTATGCCAGGGCACTGACCCCCTGAACCCGCAGCTGTTTTCTTCACAGCGTCTAGGCCCTGGCTCATGCTGTTAGTCTGCCTGGAAGCCCTTCCCCAGACCCTATCTTTTTTATATCAAATACTGTTCTTTCAAGGGCAGGATCAATAGCCCCTCTTGGCTAAAACCTTGCATTATCCCTCCAAGCTGAAGGGACCTCCCTGTTTGGCCTAGACTTCCCCATAGTATGTATCACTTTCTGTCCTGTGGTGGTATTTTTCTTGATGTACCAGCCCAGCTAGCCTCTCAGTACCTTGATAGGGAGATGCAGCCTAGTCTTTAATCATCCCCAGTACTGAGCAGAGCAGAGCAGTGGGCCCTGAGTCGGTGCTTAGAAGAAGGTTGACAAATGGATGACCGAACGCCCCTCTCTCGGTCCCACATGCAGGCTTCTCCTGCCCCTGGAAGGTGGGACGGGCCTGGCCATTACCGCACAACCACGTGCCACCTGTCTGTTTTGTTACTAGGAGTATGCTGAGGCTGGTACAATGAGCTGGAAAGTTCCTTCATTTTCCAGGCTCTGGAGCTGATTGTAGATAGGTAATAAAAAGAGCTTGGTGCCATTCATAGAGATTTGTCTGTTCAATTTCTTGGATAATTATTGGCCTATTCAGGTTTTCTATTATTTTCTTGAGCCAGTTTTGTTTATTTATGTTTTCTAAAATGGTCCGTTTCACCAAGAATTAAAAAATTTTTTGCTATGAAACTGCATATAGTTTTCTTTCCGAATTAAATATAT
This sequence comes from Mellivora capensis, assembly GCA_004024625.1. Lineage (NCBI taxonomy): Eukaryota > Metazoa > Chordata > Mammalia > Carnivora > Mustelidae > Mellivora > Mellivora capensis. Next base: position 43,737 of record PISX010005820.1, on the reverse strand, counting down.
GTCCAGATCCATAGTCATAGGCCTTTTCTCATTCCAAGGGCTTATTAGACTTTCTTCTCTTTTGTTGCTGCTAAGAACTGCTAAAGGCTTTTTTTTTTTTTTTTAATTGGTCCTTTCAAAGGGTCAGCTTTTGATCTTTGGATTTCTACTACTTTTTTCTTCCTCTCATTTTCGTAATTTCTACTTTCATTGATGATTTCTTCTTTCCTTGGCTTGATTTTTTTCTTTCCTAGCCCTTGATTTAAATGCCTAGATAATTTTCAGTCTCTCTCGTTTTTGGAAGTGCATTTAAAGCTGTAATTTTCCTCTGAGTACCACTTTGGCCTCAAACCAGAGCTTTTATTATTGTTCATTGTCGTTCAGTTCTAAATTGTTTGTAGTTTCTGCTTTGCTTTTCTCTTTAACTAGAGTATTATAGAGCATTATAGCTTTTTAAACTTTCAAGTGGATAGTTTCTTTTATACTCATGTTGCTGTTAATTTCTGACCTTATTGCATAAAAGCAAAACATAGCCCATGTGACATCTGCTTTCCGGAATTTGTTGAAATTTTTATTTATGGCTTAACATGTGGCCAATTTTCGTGACGATTTCATGTGTGTTTGAAAATGCTTATTTACTGTTCAAGTGTTAAGTTCTCTCAGATTAAGGTTGTTTTTTTTAAAAATAGCTTACTTAACTAATCTCTGCACCCAATGTAGGATTCAAACTCACAACCCTGAGATTAAGAGTCACATGTTCTTCCAACTGAGCCAGCCAGGCTCCCCTCTCAGATTAAGTTCTTAGATTGCATTATTTAGATCATTATTTTTCGAAGGGGGGCGTCAATGGTTCTGTCTCTCCCTAACAGAGATATTTCCAAGTTCTCTTACAATGGTTATGGGACTTGTGTATACCTACTGGGTTTAAAAATCAGGTTTTTATACATGTATGTTTTAGGCTGTATTCTTATATACTTACAATTCATGACTTTGGCACTTCTTGACGCTTGTCCTTTGTCCCATCGTAAATACATTGGTTTGTCCTGTGCAATGCGTTGGCCTTGAATCCTATTTTGTGGCTGCATGTGGCTGACATATCCTTTTTTACCCTTTCTCTTTTTATTCTTTCTGTGTCATTTTGCTTTGTATGTTTCTTTTTTCTTTTTTCCTTTTTTTTAGCAGATTATATCCCACAGCTTGCTTTCCCCCCCTTCACCCTGTTTCTCATCCAATATTGCAAATGGAAACTTTAATTTTCTTTTAAATTCATTTATTTGTCAGAGAGAGGGAGCACAGGCAGACAGAGTGGCAGGCAGAGGCAGAGGAGAAGCAGGCTCCCTGCCGAGCAAGGAGCCCAATGTGGGACTCGATCCCAGGATGCTGGGATCATGACCTGAGCCGAAGGCAGCCGCTTAACCAACTGAACCACCCAGGCGTCCCTGTATGTTTCTATTGTAGTAGCAGACAAGTGGATTTTGTATTGAGTGTCTGCTTTAATGGGTAGATTTAACCCATTTGTGTTTAACCATTGTTAGTTATAGCTAGATTTACATCTGCTATCTTCTTCCATGTCTCCTTTCTTAGCTTTCTGATTTTTGTGTAGTTTGTTGTTGCCTTTTGTTGGATTTTTCCCATTTATTTTGTTCTGTTTTTTTTTCCCCCCTTCTGATGACTAGGAACTTTTGAGCTTTATTTCTAGTGGTTATTCTATACACTACATGTGTTTGTGTGTGTATGATTCTGTTTTTTCTACCAACATCTGGATGTAATTATTATCTTCACCTCTTCCCAAACGAGGCAAGAAATTTAGTGGTAACTTACTTTCCTCCATCCCCTACCCTCACATATGGATCATCATAGATTTTAGTTCTAAACTGTCATTCATTTTCTTCAAATTGTGTAATGACATTTATTTAAACTAAACTCTTATGTTTGGCTGTGTTCTTTGTTTATCATTGTTTATAATACCACTCATTTTTTTTTTCTTTCATGGATCTATTTTTCACTGTGCTGAAGTATTTCCTCCAAGAATTCTTTTCAGAAGCATGGATAATATTATTTTTAAGGCAGTCAGTGTGTGAAATAACCATTTTTCCTTTCCAGTGGGTCTATTTTGACTTTCAGCTTCCTATTGAGTTGGGTTTTTTAAAATCCTGAATCAACATATTTTCACACATCCTAGATCTCTAGCTTTTGTTTTGGGCAATACATACCTTCAGAATCCGTGAATCCATTAGTTACCTATCACCTGAATGTTTTATGCTGTTCTACTCACCTTCCCATCCCTTCAGCCAAATCTGTGACATTTTCATCTGTTTTGCTGGTGGGATTTATTTAGTTGCCCTTGGTCCCTACCCAACATGACACCAACTTTTGCCAATGACCTTCAGCTGGCTATACTGTTCTTCACAGTATGTACTTGTCTCCACCAGAAATTATATTACCCATTCTTTTGTTCATCAGTCTCCCTACTAGATTATGAGGCCCATAAGAGGAAGGATTTTGCCTCAGTCACTCTAGATCTGTAGTGCCCAGAACACTGCCTGGCACAGAGTAGGCTCTCACATATTTCTTCAGTGAATGAATGAATGAACAAAATTGGGTAGACTGTTCGCATTCATTTTTTCATTCAGCTACTATTTGAGTTCTTTTGTGCCAGCTTCCAAGCAGACCAGGTCCCTGCCTCTGGAAGTGACAGTCCAACTGGGAGCCTCTTAAATGGGCAGGAAGGACAGTGTGCCATAAAGGTGCCATATGGGGGTGGGGAGAGTCCCCCCAGGAGCCCAGGCAGCAGAATGCAATGAATCAGCTCGCCAAGGCAAGGGGAGCAGGACAGGAGGGGTGGTTGGGGGATGACCTAGAGGTGGAGACAACACCCCAGGTGAGGAGAACAGGCTCATACCAGACCCTCTTCTAGGGCTTCTTTGTGTCAGGCACTGCTCCAAGGGTCTTAGTATTTTTAAAAACCATTTTATTTATTTATTTGACAGAGAGAGCACGCACACGCAAGCAAGGGGAGCAGCAGGCAGAGGGAATGGGAGAAGCAGGCCCCCTACTGAGAAAGAAGCCCAATGCAGGGCTTAATCCCAGGACCCGGGGATCTTGGCCTGAGCCGAAGACAGATGCTTAATGACTGAGCCACCCAGGGATCCCAGGTCTTAGTATTTTAACTCAAAACAGACCTTAGGGTCCCCGTTCATAGAAACAAAGGCACAGAGAAGTGAGCTTGCCCGGGATCATACTCTAGGAATGGAGAACCAGACTCAACCCAGAATCTGGCTACAAAATCCATAGCCATCTGCTCCACTGCCTCCAAAGAGAAGGAAAATGGGTCTGTCAAGGAGTAGAGTGAGCTAGGAAATGGGGAAGGCCGGATGGTGAGCAGGGGGTTGCAGGAGGCTGAGGGCTTTAGCGCCTCAGGGGGTCAAGCATGTGGGTCTCAAAGGAACTCCCCCAGTGACTGTGACCACTCTGAAACTGCCTGGGGGGAGGCTCTTATCTCAGCAGGAAGGAAGCTGAAGGGGAGAGGGCTTCAGGAGTCCGAGGGGTGGGTGGAGGGAGGGAGAGGGGGATGGATGGGTTGGGAAGACTGCCTTTGCTGAGATGGTTCCTCCCACCTTCTCCCCAGCCGTTCTTGCTTCCTACCACAGCACCCCTTCCCACCAACCTGTGACAGCCCCATCCTAGGGCCAAGTGATCCTGGCTCTCAGAGGCCTCTCCTTCCCTGTAGCCTGCCTACTGTCTGTCCACACAGGCTCTGAAGACCCTACTTGACCAGCCTTTTTGGGGCCTCCCCAATGCATGTCCTGGGGCTCTCCTCCCTAGAGGCTACAAGGTAGAGGCATTGTTTCCATCTTATGTAAGAGGAAACGGGCTCAGAGAACCAGGCAACTTCCCCAGGCATCAGTCTGTAAGGACTGTGACAGGGAGCCAAGCCCAGGTATGGGAACCCCCCTCCCCAGGGATTTTGTAGCAGAGCTGATCACTGGTTTTATGAGGCTTTTCTGTAGACAGACAGTTAAGTCCCGGGGGGGGCAAGTAGGTTGGAATGGGCAGGTCCACAAATGAGTCTGTTAGGGCCTCACTGGGTCCCTTACACTTCAGCTCGGGAAGGCCGTGCAGCCTCTCGTGGGGCCAGCTTGGCCGAGGCACCCTAGGAACAGCCCAGCAGCATGGGGGTCTGCAGGCCATGGGAGCTCTACCGGGGGTGGTGACACCCCTGAGCAGCCTCTTCCCACCCCAGTTCTGGACACAGCTGGGCAGGAGGAGTTCAGCGCCATGCGGGAGCAGTATATGCGCACGGGGGATGGCTTCCTCATCGTCTACTCAGTCACCGACAAGGCCAGCTTCGAGCATGTGGATCGCTTCCACCAACTTATCCTGCGCGTCAAGGACAGGTGAGGGCTGCTGGGCCAAGACCTCCTGGTCCCTGCCACAGAGCCACCTGTCTGTCTGTCTGCCTGCTTGTCTCTCAGAATCTCGGGTGTAAGCTGAGACACAGAAGGGCAGAGCTGAGCTCACACATCGGTACCCCCAATTCCTACCCCGGCTATTTCCATGGGGCTAGATTGCTTCCAGGACCTGAAGTCAGCCCCTCCCATGTCTCCTGAACAGTCCCCACTGATGGCCCCAGTTTAAGCAAATGTTACCAGGTTCCAAGAAAAAGTGAATTTCCTCTCCAGTATGCATTATAAGTGGTTACATTACATGGGACTGTGAGATTTACAAGCCCCTAATTAAAGGCTCATTTTTTCCCTTAGTATTACAAGGAGTAATTAAATAATTTGTAGTTTCTTTTAAGCCTAACTGGTCTTTTCAGTTAATTGGCTCTTAAAGAGGCAACATAGGAGAGTAAAAGGACAAATTAAAAGAAGGAAAGCAGCAAGCTTTGAGCAAATCTCAGTAAATTCAGAAAAATCTAGGTAACACCTGTTCCAATGGCAAAGGGTTAATAATTTTACCAGGTAAGGGGATATACACTCACATGCACTAATATGCATAAAACTCGGACCCATAAATGTATGTAAGTTAACCCCCTGTTTATAGGAATTTCAAAAGAAGAAACAAATGACTCTGAAGTAGGAAAATATTCAACCTTTTGGCTAACCAAAGTGCAAGGGAAAATAATAAGGTATTATTTTTCACCTGTTAAATTATGACTTTTTTAGATAAAAATCCCCAATAATGTTAAAGATGCCATAAGACTGGCCTTTCTTTCACCTTCAGACAGCAATATGACTAAACACACCAGTGGGAATCTCTAAGGCAGGCGTGCCTTGGGAATCCCATCCCTCCTCTCCTGGGAGCCATCCCGATTTTGCAGCTGCTATTTACTGAGTGCCAGCTGTATACTAGATACTGGCCCTGGTGCTCTTACCCAGCCACTGCTGAAGGCTGCGGGAGTCCTGCATGGCTGGCTGGTGCATCAGGATGACCAGGAGATGGGAGGGAGGAGGTCTGGGAAGCCAGCCCCTGGCCCAGCAGCCCCTCAGGAGCCCTCTCCGATGCTGCTGAGCCAGGGGTTGCCCCAGGAGGGGGGCAGGGACTCCTTTGTTCATCTTGCAGTGAGCCTAAGCCTCTAAACGAAGAGATCCAGCAGTCCGGGGGGAAGGAAGGGACTCATGAGTCAGCCCTAGGTGCACTGGGGAGGCTGCGTGGGCTGCCGTTATGCCCGAGGTGTGGCTGTGTTGCCTTCAGCAGGTGTGGAGGCAGTGAAATTTCATGAGCTGCTGTTCCTTTATTCTCCAGGGAGTCCTTTCCGATGATCCTTGTGGCCAACAAGGTCGATCTGATGCATTTGAGGAAGATCACCAGGGAGCAAGGAAAAGAAATGGCGACCAAACACAATGTAGGTGGCGTGCATGCATGCGCGTGTGTATGTGAGTATATATGTGCGGCGTGGTCAGGGATGTACAGAAGTCCATGCCCATCACTCCTGCAGGACCTCGGGCCTCCTGGATTGTAATGGGTTAGATTCCACAGAGAGGCCTGGCAGGCCATATGTGATGAGGGCAATGTTGGGAAACAAAACAGCAGGCCTGAGAGAAAGCACCCTCTTCTCAGTCATGAGGAGCTCTGGTGGGGGGACCAGGTCCCTTCACTGTGGCCTGGGAGCTGCGGCATTCAGGCCACCTCCTGCCACTAGCACAGCAGATTCATCTCTGGCCTGTGCTGGGGGCTGGCTTCTGAGCGCTCTCTGAGCCCGCTCTGAACCATCTGGCCAGCTGCAGCTGATGAGCCGTGTCCTGTGCCAGGCCTTGTGCCGGGATGCACTCACTCCTCAGCAGCCCATGCTGAGGTGGGTATCATGACACCCATCTTACAGGTGGTCAGACTGAGGTTTGTGCAGGCCATGAATATCAGTGGACATCTTTGTTTCCCTTTTTTCAGTTCTTTGTGATGCCCCTTTGCCCTCTGGATGTGCTGGGTGGGGTCACTGGGCTTCTTCCTACCCCTCCCCCACAGAGGCACAGCCCAGGCCCCTGGCCTCATGGGTCAGTTATGTAGAAGTCCACTCTGCCTGCTGGGAGCTCTGATGCAAGTTTTCCCCTTCCCTTTGCCTGGTGGGTCCAGCTCTGTGAGTAGAGCAAGGGCACTCAGTGCAAATCATTTCTGTTTGTCTCTGCTTTCTGCTTCATTCACGTAACTCTCCTAGGCCCTGGGAAATAAAACCCCTGGCTTTATGGTACTTACTTCTAGTGACAGGAGACAGATAATAAAAAAGCAAATTACAGTGTGATGTGTGCTTTGGAAAAAAGTAAATCAGGGAAGGGGGTCAGGAATGTGAGATGGAGGAGGAAGCTTTTCCAAACAGGGCAGTCAGGGAAAGCCTGGCGAGGGAGGGTGCATTTCAGCGAGGACTTACAGGAGCTGAGGAGGCCAGGCTGATCTCTGGGGGAAGAAGGTTCCAGCTGAGGGAATAATCAGTGCAAAGGCCCTCAGGCGGGAGGTTGAGGATCTATGGGCGAGGAGGCCAGCTGGAACAGGAGTGGGAGGGGTGGGCTGCAGGAGGCCAGGTCAGAGAAGGGCTTAAAGGCTTTATGGGCTTCTCCTCAGAGGGAGAGGGGAAAGCACTGCAGGGCTTTGAGTGAGGAGTGATGTTGAGGTCCGGCTCGTGGCTGCACAGCTTCTCGAGTGTGGCCATGTTGAGACGGGCCCTTAGAGGCCAGTTGTGGGAGCAGGGAAACCAGCTAGTGTCTGCTCAGTAACAGCCTGGCTCAGGGTGGTGCTGGTGAAGGTGGCAAGGAGGTGGTTGGATTCTGGACATGTTTCTAAGAAAGCCAACAGGACATGTGCACAGATTGGATGTGGAGTGAGAGAGGAAGAAGGAATGGCAGGTGACTCTGTGGTTTGGGTGTGAGCAACTTTCAGGAGACCAGAGTGTCGGTAACCAGGCAGGAGAGACAATAGGAGGAGGTATGTGCGAGACAGGAGCTTGGTTGCAGATCCGTGGAGTTTGAAGGGCTGAGCAGATAATCAGATGGAAATGCCAAGATGTCAGATACGGCCCCTGGGGAGTATTGGCCGTCAGCAGCGTATAGATGGCCTTTGAAGCCATACACGCCAAGGAAGCGAGTGTACATAAGGAAGGGTCCCAGAACTGGCTGGGACACTTCACCTAGTGATGCAGAGAGGTGAGGAGGGAGCCACAAAAGGGTTTGAGCTGTGGGTGACACATGAGGGCCAGAGTGGGGCATCATGGGTGCCAAGTGAAAACTTGCCTCAAGGAGGAGGGAATGGACAGGGCTGCCCCACAGCCTCCAGAGGAGAGCTAGAGACTCCTTGCTGGCTTCTGAGTAGAGTAGAGACAGGCTGAGGGGGTCCATTCCCCAGGCTCAGGCTCCCTCAGGCCTCTCTCAGACACATGCACACCCTCCCAAGCCATGGGGTGGGAGGTTCAGAGCAGAGGCTGCCCTCCTGCCCTGCAGCCTGGGGCTCCAGCCTTGCAGCCACATGTCTCCAGCAGCAAATGCCACTGCCTCGTTTATCATTTGACCACGCGACTCTGAGCTACTATCACAACATGCTATTTATAAGGCAAGTTCCTCTTTCGCTGCCAAGGCAGGCACCCCACCTGGTGCCAGAAGGTGGCCTTTCCTAGCCCTGTGGTGGAGTCAGACCATGCTACCATTTAGTGCAGCATTCCCTTTAATTCAACTCTCCTTGCTACTGAAACCCTAGAATTCCAAGAACCCAGATAACGCACCCCAGCATTTCTTCAGTGGTAGAGGCAGGACCCCCAGAAAGAAGGCAGAGGGTGCCCAAGGCTCCAGGGGACACTACTGCTCCTGTACTTCTGAGTGGTGGGTGGAACGGCCGGCAGCGGTGGTCCAAGTCCTCTGGAACCGTGCACCTGCTGTCCTGACAGGCTCCCAGCCCAAGAAGGGGCTCCAGGTGGGTCCCAGCCCCAGCTACAGGCACCTTCCTGCCCCCTCTCTGTGTGTGCAACAGGAAGCATGTTGCCCAGCCTCATGGGACTCTGGCTCCTAGGGCCCAGCAGGGATGCCCCCCCCATGACTGGGAGGGGCCCTGAAGCTTCCCCCGGCATCCCAAGCTGTCCACGGGCGGCCAGGCAGGAAGTGCGACATGCACCTGCTTCAAACCTGATTCCCTGTCAGCTGCGGTGTGGCTCGGGGCGAATACATCTCCGGTCTGAGCTCTCTCTGTGTCCCCCGCACAGTGGAGATACATGCTTACCCCCAAGGGTGACGGTGGGGATTAACTGAGCTCAGGGATGTTGAGACCTGGCAGGTGAAGGGCCCAGAGTCCTCTCTGTCAAACAGCCAACAGTGGAGGGCAGTTTCCTTGCGGTGTTGTCAGAGGCTCAGAGATTGGTTGGATGACTATGTTACGAGTCTGAGCCATGCTTCGCGGGCTCTGCCCTTTGCATCCAGGCCAGCCATGAGACCTCCACTTGAAGCCACAGCAATGTGTGAAGGTACTTTAGGACGTGTTCTGGGCAGTCGTTTACAACATCCTCCTCTAGAATAACAGCTCGCCTTGTCACCCCACCCCCACCGCCCATGCATTTGAACCACTGATTATTTTTATTTTCTTCACTGGACTTTTCTTTTTTGAAAGTGTTATAATGAAATGCCTTAATTTTGTAGCCAGGAAAAAGTTACGAAATACCCCCGAGTTCTTCACCCTGACCACAGTCAGCCTCCCTCTCTGGCCTGGGGAAACCTGTATATTTTGCACAAACCCCACACTCTCTCCACTCGAGGGGGACCCCTGTGTGGGGTCCATGATACAGGAGAAGGGGTGTGCACAGGACAGCATCCTGACCTCATGCAACCTTTGTTCTCCTCCCCGTGCTGGCCTGAGACTTGGGGTGACACGGCCCTCAACACCTCCTGTGGAGCCCTCAGCCACATCTGCCTGTGTGCTGCCGTCTTTTGGCGAGGTGATCATTCCTCAGTACCAAACGTGCAGACACAAGCTCTCTACACATGGCCGAGCTCCCGGACTCATAGGCACAGACCCATTAAGAGCTGAGCCCAGCAAGCTTGTTAGAGGTGAGGAGGCACAGAGCAGCTAGGGGTCACTGAGGTACAGTGTCCTGCCTGTGGCCCAGCCTTGCCTCAGCCTCTCCTGCCAGAGTCCCCTCTGGAGGGTCCAGGAAGAGGCAGAAGTCCCCTCACGGTGGAGAAACAGGCCTCAGAAAGGAAAAAGAATAGCATCAGACCCTATTTTGGTTTGATAAATGAAACAGTCTTTAGTCTTCATGTATATAAAAAGATCTCTTTTTTTCTATTTTCAGAGGGCTATTAAAGATCTCTTTGATGAGAGAATAAGAGGGAATTTAAGAAGCTGTCAATAACATTTTCCACCCTTAAGGAAAAAGACGCTACCAGGGGCTTGAGGTTGTTGGCACCAGGGTTCTGTGGGGGCCTCTGAGAGCAGGTGGTCCCTTGGGACCTCTGAGAATTTGCAGTTTTAGGGAACAGGGCTTTGTGGACCTCAGTGCTACTTTAACCAAGTTGAGCTTTGCCTTCCAGATTCCGTACATAGAAACCAGTGCCAAGGACCCACCTCTCAACGTGGACAAAGCCTTCCATGACCTGGTCAGGGTAATTAGGTGAGTGCTGCACGCATCCCCAGAAGCAGGCTCTCTGCAGCAAGATGGGCACTGGGAGGACTGGAGGGACACAGCTGCTTCTTCCAAGGCCCAGGCTACATGGTTCTGGGCCTGCTTTGGATTTCTTATCCCTCTATCCATTTCTTTCCCTCACCCTTCCCACTTTCCTTTGCACACACCCCCTCGCATCTCCTACCTGTGGGTGAAGGGGAGCATAAGGGTGCCTTCCTGCCTGGGGTGCCGGCTCAGCTTCCTCTCCAGCCTCCCCTCGGCTCTGCAGCTCGGGCTCCCTCCCCCTGCCTTCAGTGTTCTCCCGATACAACACCTGTCAACAGCATAGAAGTAGATCCCTGTCCTCTCCCCCGGCTGGAGGTCGGAGTGCCCTGTGACAGTGCACGAGGGCCACCACCACTGTATTGCACATGCCCCTGCTTCCAGACTGCACACTCTGCCGGGCTCCAGGGGTGGCCAGAAACCCTCATCAGCAGTCTCGCGTGCATTTCTTTACAGTCAGTGTCCCAGCCCTAACCACCTCATGCTCAGAGGGCTGTGCCACAGCCTCCTGGCTGCTCCCCAACTCCAAGGTTTGCAACATGTGGAACAGCCCAACCTGCGGTCCTCAAATATCCGGCATTTAGTGTGAAGCTGTGTGTGATGAGCCCCACGGCTGTTGGTTAGCTGTGGACTCAGGGGCAGGACTCTGACAGAGCGTATTCCCCTGTGGCTTCCCAGTGCCCCCTGGATACACACACACACACACACACACACACACACAGCCCTTTCCTCCCCATTCCCCTGGGTGCGCTGTGCTAGCACAGCCCTCACTTCACACTCGCGCTCATGGAAAGATCTTCTTGTAGGCATCTTGCCTCCAGCTGGGACACGTGGCCCTGCCGGGAGCTGGTGTATCTTGGTTATGGACCTATAGTTCCAGGGCAGGTTTTAGACACAGGAATAGCTAACAGAAAACATGCAAAAAGCTTTTGGACTCAACAAACTTATCATTTTATTTAAAATATGAGACATAAAAATAGAGGGCAGTACTGAATAACACGTAACATAGCTGAAGATTTGAGTAACTGCAGCCACAACGGGACGTGAGGAATTCTCACCCGTGGGGCCACAGGCTTTGCCCTGCCCTCTCTGCCTTCCCATTTTCTGGGCCCCAGAGACACCGTCCAGGCCAGGCCCTCCCCCAGCGTCCAGAACAGGCCTACCCCCTGCACCCCCGGGGCCCAGGAGGAGAGGGGCCGAGAGAAGCAAAGCCTGTTCTGACTTTGTTTTTCTGCCTTTCACTGTCTCAAAAGGCAACAGATTCCGGAAAAGAGTCAGAAGAAGAAGAAGAAAACCAAATGGCGGGGAGACCGGGCCACCGGCACCCACAAACTGCAGTGTGTGATATTGTGACGGGCCTGAGGCCCTGGCCGCGGTGACCGTGATCTGGCCGGCCCCGGGGCCTTCCACTGCCTAACCGCACTGAAAACCATTTCTAACCACGACCCTCGGCCGAGGACCTGGCACAGGAAGGGAGAGAGGGCAGGGAAGAGCTAGGCTCTGGCTTTGCCCGAAGGGCCCAGGCTTTCCCGAGTCTCACGAGAGACAGGGAAGCAGCCTCCAAGCCCCTCGAGTTGATTCAACCTGGTTCCTCCCTGTCTCTCGGTGGCTGTGTTGTTCCTTTGAAGTACACAGTATTGGTGTGATGTGGAAGTGTGTGTCCACGGACAGAGTGCTGAACAAGCCATGATCCACCCCTACCCCGCTGCCCCCAGCCCAGAGTGTCCGAGCTTGGAGGGGGGGGCTTTTGTAGATTTTTAAATTATTTTAGTGATTATTATTTTGTTAAAGGGGTCTGTGCCCACGAATGGGCAGAGCTTCCGGTCTTCAGCAGGCCTCTCTGAGAACATGTCTGGAATAATGTTGTTGTTGTTTGTGACTGAGTTTTCCCAGCAGTGCCAAAACTCAGCTCAACATGCAAGTGGAGGGACCGAGAGCATGGAGGTGAATGGTGACAGCGGCCCGAGGCCTCAGAGGAACATCCCACTCCCGGCCTCCAAACTGCACAGAAGAGAGGTGTAGTCACCCAGAAGATTTTGCTGTGCCTGAGGGGGCAGGTATTAGGAAATGGAGTTTTATTTTGCTTAGCAAAGAGGCTGGCACGAGCATGTCCATTTTTGGAGGGGTTTTCATGATCCTGGACATGTATAAGTTAAGCCAGTTGATTGGCTGTGAAAAAACGTCTATTCGCTTTCCAGACAGTATGGATTGAGTTCTGTGCTCTGAGGGCTCTCCTGAATCTGTCTCTTCCTGCTCTCCCACTACCTGTGCTGCCTCATGCCTTTTGGACACAAACACATGGACGTGGGCACGTATGTCTCAGCGTGTCCCAGTAAGCTAATGTGAATGCCATCCAGAAAGCTCTAGTTCATGCTGAATCTTAACCAAAAATGATCCAACACTGTTGTTACTAAAACACAACCAAGACAAGAAGCCATTTTCCCTTTGACTCCACTGACTGCCACTTCTTAAAGCCCAATAAATAAGCAAACCCAGCTAAGCATTTGCAAACTGAGGATTCACTTGCCTTTCTGGCACACACTTTTCTTCACCTCTTGGATCTTCACCGTAACATAACTAAAGGAGAAAGAAAGGGTGGGGTGATGACATGATCTCCATATACCTGCTTCTACAAGGGGCCACTCCCCCAACTTCCTGACGATGCCACTTCCCTCTCAGGTGCTGCCGGCATGATCCAGAGACTGGATTTTCCAGTCAGAGGGTGGAGGGCAGCAGCAACCACAAAGCCCCCCATCCCTGACAGAAGATCAGAATATGAGGTAGCTTGGCTTGTGACCCCATTTTCCATTTACAAATCAGGTCACGAGGCAAACTGGAGCATCCCTAGCAGGTGGCCTGGCTACTCGTTGGAGAGAGAAGCCCTGAGAAGGTGAGCACCCCAGTGGAAATGGAGACACCTCGCATCATTTCTGGTTTTGAAAGCATGCTGCATTCCTAACTCAGCAAGATCACCAGCACCAGGGGGCCCAACCGAAGAGCGATTCTGTGTCGAATGAAATCATTGGGACCTCAGTTAATTGGAAATTCAGACTCCTTTATTTGTCTCAATGGTCTACCCCCCCCAACCCTGAAAGGAAAGATAACAACATTCCAGATTAGGCACTTCGAGTGTCCCAAGATCCTATAATGCTAATGGGCATTTTAAACACAAACAGGCCAAGGCTCTTTCCAACCCTTCTGCTCCTCTGAGCTGAGTCCGCAGCAGCCCCGTGTGCAAAGGAGAGGAGGACAGAGCAGCAAGACAGGCGGGACGAAGTACTGAGGGAGATGCTCTGCAGCGAAGGAGTGGTGGGTGGGAAGGGAAGCCATGCACACAGGGCAGCGGCCGCTGCTGGGAAGCTTCTGCTGGGCACGGACCATCGCCTGCAGGTCCCTGCGCCCTGCCCTATGCAGAGTCTGCAGCTCCTTGGTAACCCTGAGTGGGGAGTCCTGTTGGAAGATCAGCAGCCCTAGACTGAAGGCCTTAGCCATGAAGGTAACCAGACACAGGAGTTCCATCTGCTACTGGTCCCTCCCCCAACAGGGGCCGTGCTTCTGCCCACCCCCGCCTCATCTTCCAGGACACCTGTCCTGCAGTCAGCCGGCAGCTCAGCTCTACAGTGCTCGAGGAAAAAACTGGTGAAGGAAAGGCCTGCTGCTACGGAGTCAAGGTTAGGTGTTATGTTCTGTGACCTCGTGTTCCCCAGAGACGAGACAGAAAAATAACACTTTTTCGAAGACAGTTCTTCATGTTTAAGGGAACTGTGGGCCCTTGTAGCAGTGGGGGCTTTCAGATAGGCCAGAATGGAGTGGACCCTGGGGCATCCCCAGTACAATAGCTTCTCTGTGGTCTCGTGAGAGGGTCAGTTGGAACCAGTTGGCCACGCTACTCCATGACTGGGGAGTCCAATGGCACTTGTGTCTTTCGTGACATTTTGGTATTTCCACTGGTTTTGCAAACCACCTGAATAGTGCTACCTTCACATCCCCTAGAACATACCCTTCTTGAAACCCCCTCACCCCATGCCTTTGCCACTGTGTGCTCTCAATTTTTCTCCTAAAATTTTGACACCCCCCAATTAGAGGGCTACTTTTCTATCCAACAGGTAATCTTAGCCATCTTCCCCACCCCTCCAGCCTGGGGCTCTGGACACTGACTTCTCCTATACTTGGCCACACAGGGGTCCCTTAGATGGTCTCTCTTAGGACTTTGACCCCACCTTGTGTTGTTTGCTGTGGAGAGTGCCTCATGGCCTAGTGTGGCCAATCTCACCTCGCCAGGAGATGTGACCCACTAACACATGGCAGGTCTGACCCAAAGGCCACATGTGACAGTAATCTGGAGCCCCAGACAGTTTCCCTCCATTAGCAGCCCATTGGGTTAGAAATTCCATGTTGGGTTTACATAGAATGAAAGATACTTGAATTATTGAGCGCCCGTGAGCGCCCAGCCTCTGCTACCCAGTATTAACAGATGGTTATCGCTGTGAAATGGGAGTGATGCCTGAGGGTCTCAATGATGCTTGAGCCTTTTATGTAACTTTTTATTAAGTCTTTGTGTATCTCAACTCATTAATAAAGAAAGGAAGAACACTTGGCTTATTTCCTCTTATTCAGATACTCCTGAAGTGTTGTTGAGAACATAAGTTGTCCATGTCTGGCCCAGAGCAAAGTAAAGTAGGGAGGAGAGCTCTGGGGGCAATGAGGAGTGTCTCCTTCCTACCTGGAGCCAGAGGATGAGGGCAAGTGAGCACATAGCCTCCTGATGTCTGGAAGCCTGGATTCAAGTTCTGCCACCGAGCTTTCTGTGCCTTTGAGCAACTTCCCTGCTTCGGTTTCCTGCTGCGCTGCCCAAGGACAGGATAATAGTGTGTACTTCCTAAACAGCCTGAGGACTGAGGCTAAGCGGTGGTATGGATCTCAGAAGTGGCACTCTTTGTAGAGGACACTGGGCTATCTGACACTGTTGTTTTCCGTGGAAAGAAATCACCCCTTTCCCCATCCACAAGATCACAGTCTTTTGTGCAGTGTGGTTTCATTTCTCTGTTAATTGAAGCTGGTGGGTACTTGGCCAAGTTGAGTTTCTCTGGCTCCTTTATCCAGGGATTAGAGACCAACCGACCATATCCCTCTCGTGTACTATCTTTGGGGAGTAGTGGGTAAAGTGTGTAGACCTGGGAGCTCCTCGCCCTCTCTGGGCTTGGAGCAGCCTAGGGTAGGCGCAGTGGTGTGGTGGACGCTGGGCCTGGCCGCCCACGCATTCATTCTGCATGTATTGATCAGGTATTGGGCGGGGTGCTAGGCCCATGGTAGTGAGCAGAGCAGATGGTCTTCTGGTCATCCGTTCTCCTTTAGTCCTGAATTAGCTTCCTGTGGCTATTGTAACAAAGTGCTACAAACTTAGTGGCTTAACAGAGAAGTTTATTCTCTCACAGTTCTAGAGGCCGGAAGTCCAAACTCAGTAGACTGAAGTTGAGGTGTGGGCAGGTGTGTGCTCCCTCCGGAGGCTCGGGGGGAACTCATTCCTTGCTTCTTCCTGCTTCTAGAACTTCTGGCATTGCATGGCTTGGGGCCATTTCCCTCCAGTCTTCAAGGCCAGCATCTTCAAATCTTTCTTCTCTATCTTCGCATGGCCTTCTCCTCCCTATGACAAGCCTCCCTCCCTTGGAGCTGATGCTCCCTCCTTCACTGAGAAAGTTGAAGGCAGCTGAACAGAATTTCCACAGCCCCCCTCCACCATCTCCCCCACCCTCTAGCATGGGCACCCACACACTCTGCCTTCCTGGCTGCTATAGGCGGACCATCCATGCTCCCGGCTGAAGCCAGTCCCTTCTCTTGCTTCATGGGTACGAGAACATCCAGGACTTCCCTCTGGCTCTTGACCCCCTCTCTTCTCCATCATCTGTTCTTCCCTTTCTTGGATCTTTCCCATCTTCAGACAAACAAGAACAAAACTTTCCTTTGAAGCACCGCCTCTGCCAGATACCACTGGCTTCTCTGCCGTTTTTTGCAGGAAGCCATCTTAAAAGGGTAATCTACACTCAGTCCATGAATCACTCTCATCCTTTCTCTTTAGACTTCTCTCAACAGACTTTCACCCATCGTTCCACTGTGACCACCACCCTTCTTCTCAAGGCCAGCCATAGCTTCCATCTTGCTAGTTTAGTGGCTGGTTCTCAGTCTTTTCGCATTTGATCTTGCAGCTTTGGCACAGGTTTTCACTCCTTCTTTCTTGTTCAACTTTTTCCATTGGCTTCTAGGATGCTGCCATCTCTTTATTTTTCTCCTTCCTCATGGTCACTCCCTAATATCTTTTGCTCGATCCCCCTCCTCTGTTGGAGCACTCCAGAGCTCAGTCCTTGGTTCTCTGCCTGCCATATGATCCAGTAATTCCATTATTGGGTATTTATCTGAAGAAAACAAAACACTAATTCAAGAAGATGTATGCTCTCCTATTTTATTGCAGCATCATTTACAATAGCCAAGATATGGAAGAAACCCAAGTGTCCATCAACAGATGAATAAATAAGGAAAATTACACACACACACACACACACACACATACACACACTCATATTATGCAGCCATAAAAAAGGATGAGATTGTGCTATTTGAGACAACATGGATGGCATTAGAGGGTATTATGCTAAGTGAACTAAGACAGAAAAAATCATGTGATTCGACTCATGGAATCACATGAGTCACACACACACACACACAAGTCATGGAATAAACAGCAAGTGAATAAATGAAAAAGCAGAATAAGACCTACAAATACAGAGAACAAATTTTTGTTGCCAGAGGGAATGAGGATGGGGATTTGGGCCAAATAGGTGCAGGGGGAGGGCAATCCAGGCTTCCAGTTAGGGAATGAGCAAGTCCTGGGAATAAAAGGCACAGAACAAGGAATATAGTCAGTGATGCTATAATAATGAGGTCAGAGGACAGATGGTAGCTTACACCTGTGGTGAACACAGTGTGATGTATAAACTTGTCCAATCACTAAGTTTTTACCTGAAATAATAAAACAATATGTCATCTGTACTTAAATTTAAAAAAAAATTTTTTCCCAGTTAATAAAAAAGCCACCTAGCCCAGTGACCATCTACACTTACTGTGGTAAGCACTGAGTAATGTATAGAACTGTGGAGTCACTGTGCTGTACACCTGAAACCAATATAACATTGTACCTCAACTTTACTCCAATTAAACAAAGTCTCCACGTCACAGGGGTTCCCAGCTCAATCGGGATGATGAACCATTCCGATCTGTGCATGAAGAGGAGTCCCTCCACCTGGGGGAGCTGGAAGGGGCTCTCATAAACTTAGCGCCCAGGGATGAGGAGGTTGTTCGCTGCCCGGATGAGATTTTCAGGTGCATATTGGGCCCACTCGTTCCATCACTTGTGAAGATTAAGGGTTGCATTGCCCAGGCTCCCAGGACTCTTTTAAAATAAAGTCCACCTCTACCTCCACTCATGTCTGAAGAGGCAGTGGATAAAAGTTGGCTGGTGCCAGTCACGTTGGCATCGGCATCACCCAGGAGCTTATTGAAAGCGCAGACTTTGGGGTCCTGCCCCGACCTGCTCAGTCAGAATCCGCATTTTAACCAGATCTGCAGGGGAGTCCGGTGTGCGGCGCAGTAGAGTTTAGAACATCTAAACATCCTGGCATCGGACCGCCGTCTAGTCTTGGGCTCACTGTGCCCTGGGACCCCGTTCAACCACGTCCAGCTGGAGGAAGCCTCCTCGGCATTCAACTTGGCAGTGACAGTTTGCTCCTCTGTCCATAGCAGCAGCAGATTCTGTCTAGCAAGGCAGTGTGCTCCCAAGGGTCCCCCCGGTCAGCATGCAATGCCCTTAATTATGAGAGAGTTCTACACAAAGGGGAGTGAGATCCCAGTTAGCTTCTCAAGCACTCTAGTATTTGCCTGCAAGTGTGGACAGTTGTGTTCAATGTAAAGAGCAAGAGAACTGACAGTCTGGGCTAAGAACACCAGAAGGCTCTCTTCAGGCACTCTGAAGGCGGAATATTCTGAGCAAGCTGGAGATACTTTTGCTCCCCCAGGAACTTTGCAAAGCTCCAACAGCGTGTCAATAACTCATTATCTTGGTCATGTAAAAATGGAAACATAAAGAGGAAAACCGAGTTCACACAGAACCAAGTGCTGATGGACGCTTGCAGTAGGATGGATAGCCTCGTGATGATGCGATAAGCCATGAACTCGAACTCGAACCCAGCTCCCTAGTCAGTCCGGCACCCACACCTGGGCTGACGAACAGAAGGAAAGTAATTGTGTAAGCGGTTTTCAAAGTGTAGGCCCCAGACCAGCAGCTTTCAGCAACACCTGGGAAATTACTAGAAATGTAGACAATCTGGCCCTGTCTCAGACCTACTGAGTCAGGAATTCTGAGGGAGTCCCCAGAATTGTTTTGACAAGTCCCCTCTTGTTTTAACAAGCCCTCCAGGAGATTTTAGTGTTCCCTCAAGTTCGAAAACCTCTGTGTTAAAATATGTAAGTAAGAATAAAAATCCCCACCATGTACAGGTAAATGGCAGCTTACTCTGTTCTCATCTGTAAGACAGCAGTGGGCAATCTGGGCAGAGCTGTCCAGGTCCTGCCCCCTCCTTCTGGCATCTGATTAATGAGAATCCCTCAAGGTCTGGAACCCAGGGACCCCAGCGCAGAGGTAGGTAACCTTGCCTCCCTGGGAGGACAGTGGGGTCGCTGTCCCTGCCCTACCTTCCCTGAAATCATATATAAAATTGTGCATATATGTGCATTCTTCTAGAGACTATCCTACTGTATCAAATTCTTAGCGTACCACTGTGCTTTATCCAACAGAAAACTGAACCTTGAACCTCTTTTTTCTGACTTCAGGCCATTCTGGCAGTTTCACAGCCACTGAGAGCTGGAAGAGGAAATGAAAGGAGCAAAGATTCATTTACTTTTCTAAGAAGCTCTGACAAAATTCTTCATATGGTTGACACATCCCTGAACCCACCCCCACAACATCCTGAGGGAGGGGGCCGGCCACCCTTCTCCCAGTTCCCCCACATGACTAAGTGTGTGACCCATACGTGACTCACTCACCTCCCTCCCCCACCGTGACTTGCACCACCTGCTTCTCGGGCCCCAATACCCTGGTCCAGAATTGGTGAAGTGGGGAGGGGATAATCAGGATGCTTGATAGCACCGGGACTGGCTTACAGCCTGCTGCTGGGGTGGAAGCCTGGCTAGGAAAGGCGAGCAGAGGAAGGATGTGAGGCACGTTGCAAAGGACCTTGACGTCTGATGTCCCTTCTCAAATTCACAACCACCTGGGCTGCAAAGTGCTGTGTGTTAGCATTAATATCACTTCTGGAGCTTGAGGGGAAAAAAACCCAGAGAATCTGGTGCACTTGGCTTGGGTTCAGGGCCCACGTGATTCAGCTCCACAGCCAGGGCTGAGACCACTGGCTGGTTCCACTTTATTCTAGTCCCTTTTCAGTGAACATCGCTTAATAAAAGAAACAGCTGCCTAGACTTGCCGGTGTCTGAAGTTACTAAAGGACCCCGGTTTCCGAGCCCTTTGTAAACAAACAGTTGACCATAGGGACTCCTCTTTCCATGATGGCAGGTCCTCTCGGAGCCTGGCTTGCCTTGTTGATTCATCTGGTCACAAACTGCAAGTTCACATCCCTTCCATTTTTATATCCCCAGGTCCCAAGAGAAGCCTGCTAGTACAAAGTTGACACTTGATGTTTATTAAATGAATGAATAACTCTATCAGCTACCAGCAGGGGCCTCCATGCCTTAAGCCCAAGTCAGACTCATCCCACAGCTTCCCATCTCTGAAGTTCAGCCCCTGCCTCAGTTCCACAAGGAAAGCTCGCTCTCAGCAACCATTCCTGAGCTCTGCTAAGGACTTGGGGTTCCCAAGGATGTCCCCTCTGCTGTCAGGGCCTCTCCCTTGTCATGGAAGACCCCCCCACACAACATCAGCCACCGAGTCAGCTAAGCAGCCACCCTTCACACTTCCTCACCGTGCCTGGTTTACTTCCTTTTGCCACAATCCCATAATGCCTTCCAAGGCTGTAATACCATTCTGAGTGTTACTAGGGTGACTGAAGGTTCCAGTCTGCTCAGGAGTGAGGGTTTTCCTAGCACGTAAGCCTTTCAGGGCTAACAACACAACAATTGGTCACCCTATTGGTAAGAATCAAATTCTTTAGCTTGTTCTATAACAACAATACTAACAACTCTAGGCATTGGTTCTCGAAAAATTACCAGCCATCCTATGCACCTGGGAGGCTGGTTGAGACAGGATTTCCCGATTCAGCAGGTCTGGGGCCTGAGGATCTGCATTTCTCACAACTGCCCAGGGATGTGAGGTGGCTGGTCTGGTAGCACAGTTTGAGAACCCTGATTAGCTAACATGAATCGTGCCTTCAGTGGAGGGCTTGGCATGGAGTATGTGCACGACGGGTCCTGGTGAGGGGAGAATGTTTGGTGGGGCGCTGACGGTAGGCCAGACACTCTGCTATTTATGCGTCTCATCTCATGAATCCTTACAGGCCCTCTGTGAGGTAGGCGATACGATGCTTGTTTTCCAGCAAGAGAAACCGAGGTCCGGGGACCGCCTAGTGATGGAGCCTGATTTGCACCGGGCTCTCTCTGGCTGCAAGGCTGGCGTTCAGTTTATATGCCCACCCCCGCTACCCTGAAGACAAGCTGCTCCCAGCTAGCCGCACCACCCTTTTTAATTTTAACTTGTTGGAGGAAAGTCTTGCAGTGAATCTCCCACATCCCCGCCTTCTTTCAAGTAAGCAAAATGCAGATCAACTTCCGTGGGTGACTCAGCAGCAGCATTTTGAACCCAGATCATGGTCATTTTCCAGAACTTCTGCACTAGACCTTTCCCCAGAGACAGTCTTTAGTCCTATCCCTCCTGCCCCTTTCTCCAGCCTCTCTCCAAGCCAAGCCAGCCCAGCCCAGCAGTTAGTAGAGTAGGATCCCAGAGGCTTCAAGTCTGGGGTCCTCTGTCCTCCAGCCCAGAGGAGCACCCCATAACTAGGGATCCCATGGACCTCCACATTGGTCCTACTCCCCTGAAGGCTACCTGGGGGAGCCCTTGATGCAGGGCCTTATAACTGCTTTTCTGGGACAGTCACAGCTCTTCTCCACCCCCAGGTGAATCCAGACTTCTGTTCCCTATTTGTGGTTGGCACTGCTGAACTTTCCAGTATTACAGGTACCCAGAGGCTGTGTAAGTGGGGGGTAAGAGCACATTGCCCAGGTCTGACCTAGCTATGCTGCTGCTTGAGGATTTGGGGCAAATTGCCTGACTACTCTGTGCCTTGATTTCCTCATTTGTCATTTTGGGTGGATGATAATATCTGTACTTCCTAGGGCTATTGGGCTATTATTAGGTGTGAATTAGAAATGCCACACTTAGAATAACGGCTGGCATGTAGAATCTGTATTTAAATGTTAGCCAATATCCCAGAATCCCATCAGTAAATGTTTCTGGAGTGCCTACCAGTAACTCCAGCCACCATTTATTGAACACTTAGCAAGCACCTGTCATCGTGCTTTGCATGGGTCACCTCATGTAAGGCCTGGAGGAGCTGGGTGACTTGCCCAAGCACACAGCCCTAGTAAGTGAAGATCCCAGTCTAGGCCAAGCTGCCCTGCATGGACCCCTCTGCCTCCCTTGCAGGGCAGCCCCTGGGCTGGGCATCAGTGGGAAGGCTCGTCCTCACCCCATCGCCCTCCTTCCCTGGGATGGTCAGCCTGGAAGTCTCTGTACTGTAACCCCATCCTCCAGCCACATCCCCTGCCCTCCCCCTCTCCCCGGCCTGCATCACTCCCCCGGCACCAATGCTCTTCTAAAAGTTGGCCTCCACAATCCACTCACTCTGCCTGTCGTCCTCTCCTTTCCTGGTCCCAGGGCTATTCTGAACTCTGCTCTGACCAACTCCCCTTACCAATCAAAACAAATTTGACCTTCATGAGAAGCAATTTGGCATCCTGCCCTCAGAGGCTTAAAATTCTCCATCCAAAAAAGTCCTCTCCTGGGACCCTCTCCTAAAAAAATCATCAAAGATGCAAAGAATTATGAACAAAGATGATCTTTGAATTTATAAGCCAAAAAAATTGGAAATGATCTAAGTGAGATTGGGGAATGATTAAATAAGTAATGCTATATCCACAGAATGGAGAACCACCCAGCTATTAAAGAGATGTGTGACTCAGTGTAAGAAATACATATTTCCTGTCCTTTTGCCCCCCCTGAGAGTTATCATCTTTGTCAAAATCTTTGCTTAGTGGAAATGTGAAGAAGATGGCATCCAATTCCTTTTATTTTCATTATTTTGACTACCAATAAGAATGGTTATTTTTTCAGATTTGTTAATTTTTATTCCTTATGAATTGCCTATTTATGCCCTTTCTTCGATTTTCGTTGGATATTTCATTTTTCTTAATTGTTAGTTTCTACCTATTAACTTTATTGACCACTTATATGTCATATTTATTGCAAACTTTTCCCTAGCATGTAATTTCTTTTCATTTGATTTATTTTTACACTGTAGACATTTTACGTTTTATATGTTCAAAACTATCATTTTCTCTTTTATGGTTTTTGTCTTTGATGTGATGCTAACAGGATCCTTTCTCATCCAAATAGTATTTTCTTCTAATACCTTTATACTTAATACCTTTTTTCCAGGTGATTTCCTGCTCATGAAATAATAAAATGGAAATGTCCATACCTCATACCCTTATAGTGAAGATTAAATGAGCTGATTCACAGCAAGTTCTAGAAACAGTAACTGGCTCATAGTGGTACTTCTGTCACTGTTAGCTATTACTAATTGCAACTAACTCACTGGAAATTTTTTCTGGAGGTAGGTGTGAAATAGGTTTTGGTTTTGTGTTGAGCCAGAGTTGTCCCAACGCTGTGTGTTTGATAACACATCTTGTCATCAAAAAGCCAGTAGCTGGAATGCAATCTTTTTGTTGACCCAAATTTCAGGGGGAATTCCCTTTACAGAGCTATGGGCTGGGGGCAAGGCTGCTCCAAAGCTCCCTGCTCACCTTCTCACCCTGTACTCTCCCCCATGCCAAGGTCAAGCCCTGTGTCACAACAGGTTTCCTAACTAGGGTGCAGACCCAAGACATGCTCAGCCTGCCATGCTCTTTCCCAGCTCACATTCAGCACCACATGGCCTCAGTCTTTCTCCACTTTTCTCTCTCTTCACTTTGTTCTCTGGGGCCAATGAGACTCAGGTTTTCTCCAGCCGCTCTCCCACAGGCCACTGAGTCTCCTCAGCTGAGGTCCCCACAGCCCCTACCCCAGCTGGTGAACCACGTAGGAGCCAAGAAAGGACAGGCCCTTTGTCTCCCAAGGGTGGCAGTGAGGGGGATGGGGGGCTGCTCTATCCCCTGGGGGTCACCCAACCAGTCTTTCTGGCCACTGCCAATTCCTGGGTCCCCTAACAGCCAGCTTTCCTCTGTCTGAGGCTCAGTGTTAGCCTCCCTTCTTATAATTCACCTCTGCAAGGAAGTGTACAAGTGACATATTTTCTCAGAGGAGCATACTATCAAAAGTTGGGGAAGAAGGGTGCCTGGGTGGCTCAGTCGTTAACCATCTGCCTTTGGCCCGGGTCATGGTCCCTGAGTCCTGGGATGAAGCCCCTTGTTGGACTTCCTGCTCAGCGGGAAGCCTGCTTCTCCCTCTCCCACTCCCCTTCCTTGTATTCCTTCTCTTGTTGTCTCTCTCTGTCAAATAAAAATCTTTTTAAAAAAGAAAAAAAAAGGGTTAGGGAAGGAGATGGGATTTTTTTTGACAGAGAGGCCTTTATTGATCAGGCAAAGAGCTGAAATGCCGCTTTTAGAGGGCTCTCTGAGTCCTGGGTGCAACGAGTGGCGTCCTGGCGGGGGGAGGGGGGGGACGGGGGGAGGATGGGGGAAGGCACTACCCACCGGGCATTTGTGTGAAGGGCGCCCTCTGACCTCCCCAGCAGCCCAGGCCTGTGCGGAGCGAGGGCTTCCACGCCGTCCCTTCTCCCCAGGCCGCGGGAGGAGGATGTGGAACTCCTCTCGGGTGAGAAACCGGGCTGCGGAGGTGTTCCATAACTCCCCCAAGTCCCGCAGTCCTGCCGCGACTCTGAGCGCGTCCTCCCTGCCAGCCCCTAACTGGGACCGTCCCTCTGACCTGGGCAAGCTATCCTAAGTCTGTGGGCACAGGTTCTATCGCCCGAAAAACGGAGCTCCCCTGAGAACTTGCTGCAGGGGGTGTCGAGCATTAAATGAGTTGATGCGTTCAAAGGGCTTACAGTAGTGTGTGGCACACGCGTAGAAGGTTCTGATATGCGTAGTTTTTAGCTGTTTTTAGCATCACTAGCATTTATAGCCGCGGCGGCCGCCGCAATGTTACCCGCATCCGAGGTGCCCCGGGGGCGGCAACGCGGGGAAGCCAGACGGTGTCCCTCTCGTCCACCAGGGGGCGCCATCGCAGAGCGCAAGGGCCGCTCCCCAGGCCCCTCGCAGCGCCGCTGGGCGGGGCCGCCTCCGGCTCATCAAACTTCAGAGCGCGCTAGCGTGTGTCCCTGTCACGCCTGCCGCCGGATACCTGCCCTGCAGGGCTGCTTGAACCCAGACTAGCGTACACCCCGGGGACGCAGGCTCTGGCCTCTGGCCCCCTCGTATGAGGTGTCGCATGGGTCACGCAAGCCGAGAGGCCTGCTCAGGACCTGTTTGCTGAGCCCCTGGGCCTAAACCTCCCCCACCAGAGGCCGGGCTAGCTCCTTCTGAACACCTGCGGACAGCCAAGCCCAAACCCTGCAGGCCTGGCCTCAAACACTTCCTAGGAATAGCTTCATCTGCTTCAAGGTTTCCAGGTGGGTACAAGGAAATTGGGGGGTGGGGCCAAAAGGAGTTTACGGAAGGCTCTTCTTGCTTTGGTTCTCACAGGGCTCCACACCCATTTGTCGCCCTCCCAACCTGCCACCCACTTGGGAGACCCCGAGTCTCTGACCTTTGGCCTTTGGCAACCAGCATCTCACACTGTTGTATGAGGACCGCCTGCCTCACATCACAGATGGAGCCTATTAACAGGACGGACTCCAAAGCTCGGTGTTGGGCGCGTGGTTCTCAGCGTGCCGTCCCAGGACAGCTGCTACCCGTCACGCGGGCGGGGGGCTCCAGACCCAGAACTGTGGGGGTGGGGCGAGCGACCCCTGCCTTAACAAGCCCTCCAGGAGATTCTCCTGCAGTGGGAAGTTTGTGACTCCCAGGCCCGCACTTTCCCCTCTTCTGTGGCCGCGGGATTGCTCTCCACAAACGTCCCCAGATCTCCCTTCAGAGCTCTGGTGGGTTCTAATTCATCATTTCCAAGGGGCTGGAGGGTTTTGTGGGTGGTGTGATTTGGGGGTTGTGAGGTGCGCCCGCGCCCCCCACATGGTTGTGATAGGTGTTTTCCCATTTGACGAGGCTCAAAGCTACTGTGGTTTTCATTTTTATCTTGATGAGAGTGTGTGGTGTTTTCAGTACAGTTGCTTAGCAAATAGAGCCCTGACTTGTGACAGTCAACTTGACAGATGATCAGATCTCATGATTCGTCTTGTTTCCAGCGGCTGTACTGTTTTTTTCCTCTGAGGCAAGGGGAGGTTGCCGGGAGACACTGTGGTGGCCATGTTCTGGAGTGAAAGGAAAGGAGACACAACCCTGCTCCCGCCCATCACCACCCCCATGAGGTGGAGAGCCCTGCCCTGGGAAAGTTCCAGACCTGGGATAGGAGCAGTGTGGTGCCTGGGGGAATAGCGGGTACAGGCCCATTCTTTAGGAAGCTCACAATCTCAAAGAGACAGATAACCTTTTGGCAGAGGTGTGAAAAATTCATTCCTTTCCCTCCCAGTGACCTGCAGGAGAGGAATTTCATAGAACTCAGCACCACCATCCAAATCCCTCCACAAACACGAAGTGAGAGAGAAAAGCTACAATTCTTTTCCGTGAAAAAGGAGCTGTTGGCGTATGTAAACAAGGCTCTACTAATGATGCTAGAAGACTCCAGAAAATATTTTTATTCTAATTATGAGTAAACTTGTTTCTCTGAAACTCTCAACACAGTTCTCATGATTCTTTTTTTTTTTCTCCTTAATTCTGTAAATAGAAGTATAGCGGATTGAATAGTGGTCCCTCAGAATATATGCCCAAGTCCTAACCTCCAGTACTTGTGAATGTGACTTTACTTGGAATTAGGGTCTTTGCAGATATAATTAAGTTAAAGATCTTTTGATGAGATTATCCTGAAATTTGAGGAGGTCCCAAAAATCCAATGTCTGTTGTCCTTGAAAGGAGATGAGATCAGGGAACACACAGAAGTGTAGGCCTTGTGAAGATGAAGGCAGAGAGTGGAGGAATGTGTCTAGAAGTCAAGGAACACCCAGGATTGCCGACAGCCACCAAAACCCTGGAGGGAGATGTGGACCAGACTCTGGCTGAGAGCTTCCAGAACAAACTCGTCTTGTCAACACCTTGATTTCAGACTTCTGGCCTCTAAAACATGGAGAGAAGAAATTTCTGCTGTTGTAAACCACCCAGTTTGTGGTCATCTGTTGCAGCAGCCCTAAGAAACTAACACAAGAACATATGTTTGGGAACCCTGGGTGGCTCAGTCCATTAAGTGTCTGCCTTTGGCTCAGCTCATGATCACAGGGTCCTGGGATTGAACCCATGGGTTTTCTGCTCAATGGGTAGTCTGCTCCTCTCTCTCCCTCTGCCCCTCCCCCTGCTCATTCTCTCTCTCTCTCTCTCAAATAAATAAATAGAATCTTAAAAAAAAAAAAAAAAGACTCAAGATGAGCGGCTGTGGTTGGAGCTGCCCTAGTCTGGTACCAGATGTGGGTGAGGGCTGGCTTAAGGAAGGCCTGCATTTCCAGCCTCCGGCTTCATCAAAGCCATGTGTGTATTTCCTGTGAGTGAGGGGTGGGCCCCTGGAAGGAGGTGGTATTTAGTAGAGACTTCCTATGGTGGGCAAAAGGACTGCCAGAGGGTTAAGGGGAGAAATCCACACTGCGATCTTGAGGAGGCATTGACTGGGTCAAAGGCTCTGCAGGAGAGGGAGTTTGGCTCCCTCACAGTTTGGCTGAGCCCCCCTTACTTACTTACTTGCACTGACTGAGCCCCCCTCAGTAAGCACAAGTACAACACACTCCAAAGTCACCAACACCAGGTGACAATGCACCAAACTAGCAAGACGTTTCCGTCGCTCATCTCTGCTCTCCTAGAAGGCCCCAATGATTGTTAGTTTTATCTGTCAACCTGACTGGACCATGGGGACCATTGGGACTGGACCCCGATATTTGGTTAAATGTTACTCTGGGTATGTCTCTGAGAGTGTTTCTGGACGAGGTTAGCATTTGAATCTGTGTACTGAGTAAAGAGGGTTGCCCTCCCCAACGTGGATGGGCATCATCCAATCCAGAAGAGCTGAAGGAACAAAAAGGCAGAGACAGAGAGAACACACTCTCTCTGCAGACTTCGTGGAGCTGAGACAGCAGTTTTTTTCTGCCCTCGGACTGAGAATTACTCCACAGGCACTCCCGGTTCTCAAGCCCTCAGACTCGGCCTGAACTACACCCAGCTCTGCTGGGTCTCCCAACTTGCAGCACACATGGTGGGACTCCTCAACCCCCACCATCAGTGAGCCAATTCCTTATAAAAATTGTGGAGGGGCACCTGGTGGCTCAGTCAGTTAAGCATCTGCCTTCGGCTCAGGTCATGATCCCCCACGGTCCTGGAATGGAGCCCCTCATGGGGCTCCCTGCTCAGTGGGAAGTCTGCTTCTCCCTCTCCCTCTGCTTCTACTCCCCTTGCTTGTGCTCTCTCTCTCTGCCAAATAAATAAGTAAAATCTTTTTAAAAAATTTTATGCAGATATAAAGACAGAAGTATCTCTGAATACATAGATACAGATATGGTTTTGTGTCTCTGAAGAGCCCGGACCAGTACTTCGGAAAGAGGTGGTATTCCTGTCCCCATGGCAGATGTTCTGGTCTGAGGCAGAGCAAAGGGAGAGGGCAATTTGAATTAGACGAAAGGTTCAAGCTTAAATATTGGATTCAATGGTATGACTAAAACAAAACTGTTCTTAGAGTAAAAACAATGGGAAAAGCTATGCAAGCTGCCCAAGATTTCATCCAGAGTGAGGGAGGGCTCACCTAGACTGTAGGCTTGAAGGACAGTGGGAGGAGGTTGCTTTTCCACTTGTACCTTGCTGATGAGACATCTGTGCAATCAGCTGTTCCACCAGGTGTGCAAGTGTAGCTCAGGAGGAGGACAACTGGTCAAAGCTATGGATTCGGGGAAGACATTTGGTAAAATTCAGTACACATTCCAATAGAAAACACTCGATAAAATAGGAATAGAAAGAAACTCCCTAAAATTTTAGACTATGTGCCTGAGACCAGTAACTAATATCCATTTTTATTTTTTTTTAAGATTTTCTTTATTTGAGAGAGAGAGAGTGAGAGAGAGCATGAGGGGGAGAAGGTCAGAGGGAGAAGCAGACTCCCCATGGAGCTGGGAGGAGGATGTGGGACTTGATCCCGCAACCCTGGGATCATGACCTGAGCTGGAGGCAGTTGCTTAACCAACTGACCCCCCCAGGTGCCCCCATTTTTATTTTAAAATTTCAGAAAAGCACAAAGGAAAACAAATCATTCATATTCCCATCACCTAGAACTTATAAGTGGGCAAATTTGCTTGCTGTTTATTTTTAGGAATAATTATTCTGTATAATACATGTTAATACATGTAAAAAAAATAACATGTTAATACATGTAAAAAAGAATTCAAACAATGCAGAAAAGTGCAATAATAAAAGTGCAACAACTAACCAGAAACAGTCATCATTAATATTAGGTAAACATCATTCCAGGTATCTTGCAGAACACATTATAGGTAGAAGGTTAGAGATACGTACATATACACATGGAGGTCTACAGTTTAATTTCACTTACATTTGCATTCGTGTTCATGGGAATATTGGTCTGTAGTTCTCTTTTCCTGTAATGTCTTCATCTGGTTTTGATGTTAAGGTAATACTGACCTTGTAAAATGAATTTGGAAATGTTCTATACTCCCCACCTTTTTTTATTAAGCTCTACACCCAACGTGAGGCTTGAACTTATGACCCCAAGATCAAGTGTTGCATGCTCTACTGACTGAGCCAGCCAGGCACCCCCATATTTTCCTCTTTGTAAAAAACCTTTTATGTAGGATTGGTATTTTCTTTTTAAAATGTTTCATAAGGGGACGCCTGGGTGGCTCAGTTGGTTAAAATGTTTCATAGGGGCACCTGGGTGGCTCAGTCAGTTAAGCAGCTGCCTTTGGCTCAGATCATGGTCCCAGGGTCCTGGGATGGAGCCCACATCAGGCTCCCTGTTCAGGTGGATCCAGGTTCCCCCTCTTCCTCTGCTGCTCCCCCTGCTTGTGCTCTCTTTCACCACTCTCTCTCAAATAAATAAATAAAATCTTTAAATAAATAAATACATAAATAAATAAAATGTTTCATAAGCTCCATTAGTAAAGGGCATAGAGTTCCTTTGTGGGAAGTTTTAAATTATAAATTCAATGTTTGAAATTATGATAGGACTATCCACATTTTCTGTTTCTTCTTAGGCCAGTTTTGGCAGTTTTTGTCTTTGTTCATTTCATCAAGGTTGTTCTACTTACTGGCGTAAAGTTTTTCATAATAGTCTATTCCCTATTATCCTTTTAATGTCTACAGAGGCTATGGTGATGTCCTCTCTTTCATCCCTGATACTAATATTTTATTCCTTCTTTCTTTTCTCCTTGGTCAGTTTAGATAAAACCTTATCAATCTTATTGGTATTTAATTTAGTTATTTTTGCTAATCACATTTATTTATTTATTTTATTGAAATAAAAATAACATGCACTGTTATACTAGTTTCATGTGTACAATATATTGATTCAACAATCTATACAATACTCAGTGCTCAAGACAAATGTACTCATCATTCAACATTATTGCAATATTATTGACTACAGTTACATGCTGTACTTTTCTAAAGATTTTATTTATTTGACAGAGATCACAGGTAGGCAGAGAGGGAGGCAGAGAGAGAGGAAGGGAAGCAGGCTCCCCGATGAGCAGAGAGTCCAATGCGGGGCTCAATCCCAGGGCCCTGGGATCTCGATCTGAGCCAAAGGCAGAGGCTTTAACCCACTGAGCCACCCAGGCACCCCATGCTGTACTTTTCATCTCTGTGAACTATTCTTTTATAATTAGAAGTTTGTGCCTCCTAATCCCCTTTATATATTTCACCCATCCCCTTATCGGCCTCCCCTCTGGCACCTACCAGTTTGTTCTCTGTATTTAAGAGTCTGTGTTTTTTGTTATTGTTATTGTTCATTTATTTCTCAGATTCTGCATGTAAGTGGAACCATGTGGTATTTGTCTCTCTCTGCCTTATGTCCTTATATCACTTAACATAACACCCCCAAGTTCCATCCAGGTTGTCACAAATGGCAAATGTCCTTCTTTTTTGTGGATGAGTAATATTAAGTTGTGTGTGTACTCCACATCTTTATCCATTCATCAGTCCATGGCCACTTGGGCTGCTTATTTGGTTATTGTAAATAATGCTGCAATAAACATAGGGGTGCATATATCTTTTTTAATTACTGTTTTTGTTTTCTTTAGGTAAATACCCAACAGTGGAATTACTGGATCATATGGTATTCCTATTTTTCTTCTTTTGAGGAAACTCCATATTGTTTCCACAGTGGTTGCACCAATCTACATTCCCACCAACAGTGCACGAGTGTTCATTTTTCTCCACGTCCTCACCAGCACTTGTGGGTTCTTGTCTTTTTGATACTAGCCGTTCTGAAAGGTGAGAGGTGATATCTCATTTTGGTACTGATTTGCATTACCCTGATGATTAGTGATGTTGAGCACTTTTCCATGTACCTGTTGGTCAACTGTATGTCTTCTTACAAAATATCTCTTCAAACCCTCTGCCTATTTTTTAATCAGGTTGTTTGGCTTTTTGTTTGTTTGTTTTTGTTTGGGGGGGTGGTGTTGGGTTGTAAAAATTCTTCATATATTTTGGATATTAACCCCTTATTGAGTATGTAGTTGACAAATACCTTCTCCTGTTCAGTAGGTTGCCTTTTTGTTTTGTTGATGGTTTCCTTCACTGAGAAACTTTTATTTTGATGTAGTCCCAATGGTTTATTTTTGCTTTGGTTTCCCTTGCCTGAGGAGACATACCTAGAAAAATGTTGCTACAGCCATTGTCCAAGAAATTACTCACTCTATTTTCTTCCAAGAGTTTTATGGTTTTAGGTCTCACATTTAGTCTTTAATCCATTTTGAGTTTATCTTAGTGTATGATGTAGGAAAGTGGTCCGGTTTCATTCTTCTGCATGTTGCTATCCAGTTTTCCCAGTATCATTTATTGAAGAGACTGTCTTTTCCCCATTGTATATATTTGCCTCCTTTGTTGTAGATTAATTCACCATATAGGTATGGCTTATTTCTGGGCTCTCTTACCTGTTCCATTGATTGATGTGTCGATTTTTGTGCCAGTACCATACTATTTTGATTATTATAGCTTTGCAGTATAGTTTGAAACCTGAGATTGTAATACCTCCAGCTTTGTTCTTCTTTCTCAAGATTGATTTGGTTCTTAGGTCTTTGTGGTTCCAACAAATTTTAGGATTATCTGTTCTAGTCCTGTGAAAAATGCTGTTGGTATTTTGATAGGGATTGCACTGAACCTGTAGACTGCTTTGGGTAGTGTGCACGTTTTAACAATGTTAATTATTCCAATCCATGAGTATGGAATGTCTTTCCATTTTTTTAAAAGATTTTATTTACTTATTTGACAGACAGAGATCACAAGTAGGCAGAGAGGCAGGCAGAGACAGAGAGAAGGGGAAGCAGGTTCCTTGCTGAGCAGAGAGCCTGATGCGGGGCTCAATCCCAAGACCCCGGGATCATGACCTGAGCCGAAGGCAGAGGCTTTAACCCACTGAGCCACCCAGGCGCCCCTGTCTTTCCATTTTTTTGTTTCATCTTCAGTTTCTTTCATCAATGTCTTATAGTTTTCAGAGTACAGATCTTTCACTACCTTGGTTAAGTTTATTCCTATGTATTTTATTCTTTCTGGTGCAATTGTAAATGGAGTGATTTTTCTAATTTCTCTTTCTGCTACTTCATTATTAGTGTATAGAAATGCAATAGATTTCTGCATATTAATTTCGTATCCTGTCACTTTACTGAATTCATTTACCAGTTCTAATAGTTTTTGATGGTCTTTAGGGTTTTTGTTTATTTGTTTGTTTTTAAAAGATTTTATTTATTTATTTGAGAGAGAGCAAATGAATGGGAGGCAGAGACAGAAAGAGAGAAGCAGGCTCCCCACTGAGCAGAGAGCCCCATATGGGTCTCCATCCCAGGACCCTGAGATCACGACCTGAGCCTAAGGCAGATGCTTAACTGGCTGAGTTAAAAAAAATATATATATATATTTTTTTTTTTTCTTTTTTTTTTTTCACTGAGAGGAAAGCTCTAGGTTTCTCACCATTGTGTGAAGTTAGCTGTGGCTTTATCAGATATGGCCTTTATTATGTTGAGCAATGCTCCTTCTACACCCTCTTTGTTGAAATTTTTATCATGAACAGCTGTTGTATTTTGTCAGATGCTTTTCTGTGTTGATTGAGATGATCATATGGTTTTTAACATTCCTCTTATTAATGTAAAGTATCAAATTGATTGATTTGCAAATATTGAACCATCCTTGCATCCTAGAATAAATCCCATTTGATTGTGATGAATGATCCTTTTAATGCATTGTTGAAGTTGGTTTGCTAATATTTTGTTAAGGATTTTTGCATCTGTGCTCATCAGAGCTATTGGCCTCTAATTTTCTCTTTTTTTGGTAGTGTCTTTGTTTGGCTTTGGTATGAGGGTGATGGTGGCCTTGTAGAATATATTTGGAAGCTTTTATTCCTCTTCTTTTTTTTTTTTGGAATAGTTTGTGAAAAATAGGTATTAACTCTTCTTTAAATGTTTGGTAGAATTCACCTATGAAGCCATCTGGTACTGACTTTTGTTTTTTGGGAATTTTTCATTACTAATTCAATTTCATTGCTAGTAATTAGTCTGTTCAGATTTTCCATTTCTTCCTGAATCAATCCTCCAATCCTGAAAGATTATATATTTCTAGGGGTTTATCCAGGTTGTCCAATTTGTTGGCATATAATTTTTCATAATATTCTCTTAGAATCCTTTGCATTTATTTGGTGTCAGTTGTTATTTCTCCTCTTTAATTTCTGATTTTATTTATTTGAGTCCCCTCTCTCAATTTCTTCCTTTATGTCTGTTAATGTTTGCTTTTTTTTTATTTAGGTGCTCCTATGTTGTGTTCCTAGATATTTACAATTTGTATACAACTTTTGTTGGATAGATCCCTTTATCTTTTTGCAATGCCCTTCTTTGCCTCTTGCTATAGTCTTTTGTTTTAAAGTGTATTTTATCTGATATAAGTATTGCTCCCCTAACTTTTTTTTTTTGGCTTACATTTGCATGGTAATTTTTAAAAAGATTTTATTTATTTATTTGAGATAGAGCAAGAGAGAGAGAGCACAAGCAGGGCAGAGGGAGAGGGAGAAGCAGGCTCCCTGCTTAGCAGGAAGACTGATGTGGGACTCCATCCCAGGACCCTGGGATCATGACCTGAGCTGAAGGCAGATGCTTAACTGACTGAGCCACCCAGGCGCCCCATGCATGGTAATTTTTTCTATCGCTTTAACTTTTGGTCTGTATGTGACTTTAGGTCTGAAGTGAGTCTCTGGAGGTAGCATATAGATGGGTCTCTTTTTTTTAGCCATTCAGTCACCTCATGTCTTTTGATTGGGGTCCATTTATATTCATATATATATATATATATACGTGTGTGTGTGTGTGTGTGTATGTATATATATATTTCTTTTTTTTTAAGATTTTATTTATTTATTTGACAGACAGAGATCACAAGTAGGCAGAGAGGCAGGCAGAGAGAGAGGGGGAAGCAGGCTCCCTGCTGAGCAGCGAGCCCAATGTGGGGCTCGATCCCAGGACTCTGGGATCATGACCCGAGCTGAAGGCAGAGGCTTTAACCCACTGAACCACCCAGGTGCCCCAATACGTATATGTATATTTCTATGTGTAAATATATATATTTGTACACATATATATAATCTCACACTTTAAATATAAGAAAGATAAGCTGAAAGTAAAAGAATTGAGAGAGATATACAAGCAGTAAGTACAAGAAAGCTTAAGTGATTATATTCATATGAGACAGATAGACTTTAAGATAAGAACTATCTGATACAAACAGGGACATTTTATAATAACAAAATGGTGAATTCATTAGAAATACATAATTATAAATGTGTATATGCCTAATATTAGAGCTTCAAAATACATGAAACAATATTTGATAGAACTAAAAGAAGAAATAGACAAACCAGCCATTGCAGTTGGAGATTTTAACCCTCCTCTCAGTAACTTATAGAATACCTAGACAAGAAATTAGTGAAGATATGGAAGTTCTTCACAATACCATCTATCTTTTTAGGATTTAATTAATTTATTTATATGGGAGAGAGGGAGAGTAAGGGAGGCAGAAGGAGAGAATCTCAAGCAGATTCCATGCTGAGTGCAGAGCTGGACATGGGGCTTGATCTCACAACCCTGAGATCATGACCTGAGCCAAAATCAAGAGTTGGATGCTTAACTGACTGAGCCACCTAGATGCCCCTCAGTCTTCGTGATCTAAATGATATTTATAGAATATGATACCAAACAATTGTAGAATATACTTTTTCAAGCACGCATAGAACCCAAATAGACTGTATGCTGGACCATAAAATAAGACTCAAAACATTGGGTGTCTGGGTGGCTCAGTGGGTTAAAGCCTCTGCCTTCGGCTGAGGTCATGATCCCAGTGTCCTGGGATCAAGCCCCGAATCGGGCTCTCTGCTCAGCAGGGAGCCTGCTTCCTACTCTCTCTCTCCCTGCCTTTCTGCCTACTTGTGATCTCTGTCTGTCAAATAAATAAATAAAAAGTCTTAATAAAAAACCCTCAAAACATTTCTGAGGGTTGAAAATCATACAAAGTATAATTTCTAACCACAATGAATTTAAATTTAAATTTAAATTAGAAAATAATAACAAACCACCACCCCAGCAATTAAAAATTAAACAGGACTTCCAAAGAATCAGTGGGTCAAAGAGGAAGTCACAATGGAAAATAGAATAATTTTTTAACTAAACAAATCAAGAGATTATAAGCTATTGAACAGAAACCTGACATAAGAATAAATAAATGTTTGAATAGTAGTTGATATTAATGAAATTATATCAATAATCCAGAACCTTCCCAGTGAGAATATTATTTCATTGGTAAACTTTGCCAAACATCAAAAGAAGATAAAATACCAACCATATACAAACTCTTTCAAAGCACAGAGGAAAAAGAAAACTCCATAAGTTATTTAAGAGACCAGCATAATCCTGATATCAAAAATTGACAAGGAAAGAAAATTATAAGAACAGAACATTTCAGAACCATATTTTTCATGAACATAGATGCAAAAATTCTAAACAAAATATTAGAAAATCAAATATACAAATAAATTAAAAGGAAGGAATACCTAATAACCAAATAGGTTTTATTCTAGGTATGTGGGATCAATTATACAACTATAAGCCAATCACCATAATTCACTGCATTTACAGAATAAAGGGGGAAAACTATATGATCATCACCACTGATTCAGAAAAAGCATTTAATCAAATTCAGGAAACTGATGTAAAAGGGGATGTTCCTTATTCTGATAAAGAGTATCTTTAAAAAGTTACAGCTAAATCATGTATAGTGATAAAAGATTGAACATTTTTCCTCTAAGATCAGGAACAAGAAAAGGATTTGCTCTCACTCTTGTTCAGTGTTATACTGGAGGTCTTAGCCATTCCAAAATGGTAATGAAACGAAACAAAAAATATAAAAATCGAAAACAAGGGGAAAAGTGTGCTTTCTGGCAGATAACATGATTATATTTTTGGAGCATTCAAAAGAATCTGAAAACTAATAAGTTAATTTAGTGAATACAAAACCAATACAGAAAAACCAATTGTTGGCGGGTCTGAGTGCCATAGTGTTCATAATTAATTGATCACAGCCAGTTACAGATTTCTTTTTTCCTTCTCTACTCCCACTGATTCCTTTGACTAGTCTTAAAAAGAAAAAAAGAAGGAAAAAGAAAAACCAGTTTTATTTCTATATGCTAGCCATAAAGTACTAGAAAATAAAATTTTAAAATCCACCATTTACCATAGCATCAAAAATATTGAAAACCTAGGAATAACTCTTAGAAAAGTTGTTCAAATCCTCTATTCTGAAAGCCACAAACATCCAAAAAAAAAAAAAAAAAAGCAAAAATACCCGAAATCATAAACCATGGAAGTCCTTAATATGTGAATGGATCTAACATGTTCATGGGTTGGAAAACTCAATATTCTTAAGATGTTTTTGTGGGCAAAATTCTAAGATGGCCCCATGATCTCTGCTCTCTGGTATTAGGTCATACTCTCTTGGAGTGTGGGGAGACCAGTGACTTGCTTTTGGTCAACAGAACATGACAAAAGCGATGGGCTGTCACACCTGTGATTATTTTATGACATATATACAGGGAGTCCTCACTTTGCACATTAAATGGGACAAGCTGAAACTTAATCAATGGGAAAATGTATGATTCTTCCCAGATCTTTAAAAGTGTTTGACAAAGGGGTGCCTGGGTGGCTTAGTTAGTTAAGCACCCAACTCTTAATTTTGGTTCAGGTCATGAACTCAAGGTTGTGAAATCAAGCCAGGCATAGGGCTGCACACTGGGTTAAGATTTTCTTTCTCCCTCTCCCTCTGCCCCTCCCCCACTTCTCTCTCATTAAAAAAAAAAAAAGTGTTTGATGAAACATTAAAAACTCCCTTTGCAAATATCACTAAATTCTACCCCTGAAACTAAAAATACAGTACATGTTAACTAAATTGAATTTTTAAAAATAATTTTTATTTTATTATTTTTTTAAGATTTTATTTATTTATTTGACAGACAGAGATCACAAGTAGGCAGAGAGGCAGTCAGAGAGAGAGGAGAAAGCAGGCTCCCCACCAGGCAGAGAGCCTGATGTGGGGCTCGATCCCAAGACGCTGGGATCATGACCTGAGCTGAAGGCAGAGGCTTTAACCCACTGAGCCACCCAAGCGCCCCTTTAAAAAGAATTTTTTTAAAAATTTTCTTACTGCCAATTATAAATAAACTGGGAAATTAGAGAAATAGTAAATTAATATTTATATGATATAATCTAAAATATGAGAAATACTTTCAATAGCTACTACAAGTAAAAATTCACATATCCTATGACAAAGCAAGCAATTCCACATAAGACCAAGAGAGCATAGGTCCACTTAACAATATATGTAAGAATTTTCTTATCAGCTTTTTCATAATAACCAAAAACTAGAAAGAAAATTAAATTTCCGGGGCGCCTGGGTGGCTCAGTCATTAAGCGTCTGCCTTCAGTTCAGATCATGATCCCAGGGTCCTGGGATCGAGCCCCACATTGGGGTCCCTGCTCAGTGGGGAGCCTACTTCTCCCTCTCCCTCTACTGCTCCGCCTGCTTGTGCTCTCTTGCTTTCTCTGTCAAATAAAATAAATAAAATATTTTTTAAAAAAAGAAAATTAAATTTCCATCTTTAGGAGACTGGATCAACAAATTATAGGATATCCATGCAATGTAATATTACATAGCAATTAAAAATATCATACTTGCCATAGCACAGATAAATATTAAAAACTCTAAATTGAGCAACAAACCCAGATACAGAAATATATTGTTGAATTACTGTTGGATTAATTCATATGAAGTTGAAGAACAGCACACTGAATCAATGATAACAGAACTCAGACAAGTGGTTACCTCTGGACATGGATGTTACCTGGAAAAGCATGAAGAAAATTTCTGGAGTGATAAAGATGTTCCATATCTGGATCTGGAGACTATACAGATGTATAATTGGTAGAAATTGGTCAAGTTGTAACTTTAAGATTTGTGTGTTTTACTGTTTGTAAATTACATTTACTAAAAATCAATATATAAATAGAAAGAAAATGCATATTAAGCTTTTAATACAGTGCTTTGTGCACAGTATGGCCTGAATAAATGCCAGGGATTTGCTATTTTAAAAACCTGTAGGGACGCCTGGGAGGCTCAGTTGGTTAAGTGGCTGCCTTCGGCTCAGGTCATGATCCCAGCATCGTGGGATCGAGTCCCACATCGGGCTCCTTGCTCGGCAGGGAGCCTGCTTCTCCCTCTGCCTCTGCCTGCCACTCTGTCTGCCTGTGCTCGCTCTCTCTCTCTCCCTCTTTCTCTGACAAAAACAAAAAAAAAAACAAAAAAAAACACACAAAAAAACCTGTAGAATGCAGCTATAGCTGTACTTAGAAATTTATAGTTCTAAGTGCATATTATTATAAAAGAAAAGAAGTTAAGGGGCGCCTGGGTGGCTCAGTGGGTTAAGCCTCTGCCTTCGGCTCAGATCATGGTCCCAGCATCCTGGGATCGAGCCCCGCATCGGCCTATCTGCTCAGCGGGGAGCCTGCTTCTTCCTGTCTCTCTCTGCCTGCCTCACTGCCCCTGCTTGTGATCTCTGTCTGTCAAATGAATAGATAAAATCTTTAAAAAAAAAAAAAAAAGAAAGAAAAGAAGTTCAAAAGTAACTGTCTTTTTAAAAAGATTTTATTGGGGCACCTGGGTGGCTCAGTGGGTTGAGCCTCTGCCTTCGGCTCAGGTCATGATCCCAGGGTCCTGGGATCCAGCCCTGCATTGGGCTCTCTGCTCAGCGGGGAGCCTGCTTCCTCCCTCTCTCTCTGTCTGCTTCTCTGCCTACTTGTGATCTCTGTCTGTCAAATAAATAAATAAAATCTTAAAAAAAACAGATTTTATTTATTGAGAGAGAGAGAGAGAGAGAGAGAGAGCATATGCACATGGGGGGAGGGGGAGAGGGAGAGAGGGAATCTTAAGCAGATGCCCCCCTGAGTGCAAAGCCTGATGGGGTGGAGGTCTCACTGGATCTCATGACCCCAAGATTATTACTTGAGCCAAAACCAAGAGTCAGACACTCAACTGATGAGCCACCCATGTGCCCCCCTGCCAAAATTAATTATCTTAACTTCTATCTCAAGAAGCTAGCCAGAAGAAAAAGAAATTGCAGCAAAGTAAACCCAAAGAAAGTAGAAAAAGGAAATATAGAAGCACAATCATGGAATAAATAGACATACAATAGAGAAAATAATTGAAGCCAAAAGTGAGTTATTTGAAAAGATTTATAAAGTTGATAAACCCTGGGGCACCTGCATGGCTCAGTCACACAGATGTCTGCCTTTGGCTTGGGTCATGATCCCAGGATTCTGGGATGGGGCCAGATCAGGCTCCCTGCTCAACGGAGAGCTTGCTTTTCCATCTCCCTCTGCCCCTCCTGCTTCCTTGCTTGTGCTCTCTGTCCCATTCAAATAAATAAATAAATAAATAGAATCCTTTTAAAAATTGATAAAGCCCTATGAAGACTGATTAAGGAGACAAAAGGAAAAAATATAAAGTATAACAAGAACTTAAGGGGGTGCCTGGGTGGCTCAATTGGTTAAGTGTCCAATTCTTGACCTTACCTCAGATCTTGATGTCAGCGTTGTGAATTCAAGCCCTGTTTAAAAAAGAATTCAAGAAGAAAAGAAGGACATCACTACAGATCCTACAGACATTAAAAAAATAATAATAAAAATATTATAAACACCCCTATGCCAACATGTTTCAAATTTTAGGCAAAATTGAAAATTTCCTTGAAAACAACTTCATAATTTGTTTCCAAAACACAACTGATTAAGAAAAGAAAGACAATCTTAACAGTCTTAGAATTATTAAAACAATGTGATGGAAAATATAGAAGGGTTAGGTTGGAGCTGAAGGGCTGGAGGTAGAAATACTGCCATGGAGATGTGCAATTGGACAGCCTGCTAGGTTTTCAGAAGAGCAGTAAGGACAGAGGATTGTCCATATCTCACTTAGTCCTTGTCCCTAAAGAGCCAGGCTTGCACCTTGGTCAGCACCAGCATTCATTAGTCAGTGCTGATTGTATCAGGTGGGTTCGAGCTGCAGTGTCAGTGTGGACTGCCTGAGAGACCTTCCACAGTGGGCATTTCTGTCACTCCTGCATCTGCCAGCTCCAAGAAGATCTGTGGGACACGATCCTGCAACCAAGGGGTCTCCCAGACCATATCAGTGAGGAGCAATCTTCAGCTGGGTAAACGGATTGGAACTGACAAAAGATCTCAGGCCAAAGGAAAGCAAACAAATGTGAAACAGTATCTAACACTAGTGTGTGAAAAGACTCTACATAGAGATCCTCTACTGATAAGTAGGACTGCTGTTTGAGGTCAAATGACAGAGTTTACTTCCTTCTACTCATGGGAGGAAGAAGCTCAAGAATTATATTGGATCCCTAAAGAGTAGAGTGGAAGATGTTAGAAAAAAATATAATTATTAGCTAGCCAGCTAGGCTAGAAAAGCAAAACTAGAACATTAATTTCCCAAGGCAGTTTGTCTTTTTTTTTTAAGATTTTATTTATTTTTTTTTTTGACAGAGATATATAGAGAGAGGGAACACAAGCAGGGGGAGTGTGAGAGAGAGAAGCCAGCTTCTTGCCAAGCAGGGAGCCTGATGTGGGGCTTGATCCCAGGACCCTGGGATCATGACGAGCCAAAGACGGACACTTAATGAATGAGCCACACTGGTGCCCAGTTTTGTCTGTTTTATTCACTGTGACCATCTCCAGTGTTCTAAACAGTGCCTGGTGTGTAAAAGACCCTCCATGAATACTTGTTGAATAAATGAATGAAGCAGCCAAAGACAAATGTGGAAAATCTGGGAGGAGAATTCAACAGAAAATTGGAGGACATAGACTTCTTTTTTAACAGATAGAAGAATCATTTTTTCAAGAGGATACAAGGTAATGGAAAGGATATTATGCAAAAGTCAAAATCAAATAATTATCAACACTTTCAGATCATATTTCCACACTAAAAATCTAATTATTATAAGTGTGTATAGTCAGAACTTTAATTGTTGATAGATATAAAGCAATTATCCACCCCAACAGGTATAAAAAACCAACATTCCCAGTAACCTACTCTTCCCAATTAAGGAATGATAGTTGCAGTTTTCCTTCATAATACTATGACCTAAAAGAAAATCATCAACACATTTAAGGCTGATCTAATTATAGATTCTAAAATAAAAGATGTTATCTCTTTTCCCTTACAATATATATGTATATATGCTTTTGGAAAAACAAAACTTTTCTTTTTTTTTTTCTTAAAGATTTTATTTATTTATTTGTCAGAGACAGAGGGAGAGAGAGCAAGCGAGCACAGGCAGACAGAGTGGCAGGCAGAGGCAGAGGGAGAGGAGCCTGATGTGGGACTCGATCCCAGGACGCTGGGATCATGACCTGAGCCGAAGACAGCCGCTTAACCAACTGAGCCACCCAGGCGTCCCCAAAACTTTTCTTATAATCAAAGATATTTACTTACTCCATAGTGAGGACATTCATCAGGGATTTATTTCAGGCAGGTAGATGGTGCTATTGGGAGTAGAAATGGGAGACACATGTGAATGGAATAAGGGTTGGGGGATCTTAGAGACTCTCTTCCCAGAGCTGAGGAGAGGCCATCCACACAATAGGCTGGATGCTGGTGAACTCAAAGGAGGGATCAAGAAAGTCTCACTGCCGTAGTTACTATGCCTTCCTTCTGCTAAAAGTAAGAGCTATTCTTACTTTTCCTGGCATTTTTCTGGACTATGTGTTAGGTGAGAACTCATTTCACAATTTGAATGACAGATTTCATCTTTACTTAAAAAATTGTTTTTAATAGGGGCACCTGGGTGGCTCAGTTGGTTAAGCAACTGCCTTCAGCTCAGGTCATGATCCCAGTGGCCTGGGATGGAGTCCCACATCCTTGCTCTGCAGGGAGCCTGCTTCTCCCTCTGCCTCTGCCTGCCACTCTGTCTGCCTGTGCTCCCTCGCTCTCTCTCCCTCTCTCTCTCTGACAAATAAATAAATAAAATATTTTTTAAATTTTTAAATACATTTATTTATTTATTTATGAGTGGGGAGGGGCAGAGGCAGAAGGAGAGGGAGGGAATCCTCAATCAGACTCTGCTGAGCGAATAGCCCATGCAAGTTTGGATCCCAGGACCCTGAGATCATGACCCCAGCTGAAACCAAGAGTCAGATGCTCAACCAACTGAGCCACCCAGGTGCCCCTATTTCATCTTTACTTTTACAGAAAAAACAGACCTTTGTTCTCCATTGGTCTGGTTTAAAATTCATTTATCATCTGCAAAGTAATATACTATGAGTAATGAGTTACCCAAAAGACTATTTTGGTCAGAATTTTAATTACTGACAGATATAAAGCAATTATCTACCCCAACAGGTATAAAAAACTAACATTCCCAGTAACCTACTCTTCCCAATTAAGGAATGATAGATAGTTGCAGTTTTCCTTCATAATACTATGACCTAAAAGAAAATCATCAACACATTTAAGGCTGATCTAATTATAGATTCTAAAATAAAACATGTTATCTCTTTTCCCTTACAATATATATGTATATATGCTTTTGGAAAGATAAAACCATTATGTGAAGTGAAATAAGTCAGTTAGAAAAGGACAAATATTCCACTGATATGAAGTAGCTAAGAGTAGTCAAATTCATAGAGGCAGAAAGTAGAATAGTGGTTGCCAGGGGCTGGGGGAGGGAGAGTGGGGAGTTACTGTTCTGTGGGTACAGAGTTCCAGGTTGAGATGATGGAAAAGTTCTGGAGATGGATGGTGTGGTGGTTGGACAACAATGTGAACATATTTAATGCTACTGAACCATATACTTAAAATGGTTTAAAATATTACATTTTCTGTTAGTGTGTTTCACCACAGTAAAAAAAAAAAGACACCTTTGATTTCATTTATTTTTGGTAATCAAAGTACTAGTTTGTGGGTGTCAAGAATGGCAGGAATGGAAGTGGAGCCAACAAAGTGGGGAAGTGGGGGAAGGGTGGGAAGATTACTATAGGACAGGGTGAGGCAACATCCCCAGACTTCGGCCTCTAGGACCTGTGTGAGGAGTTCTGGAACCACATCTGTGGGGTAGGAGGCCACAGACCCTGCCCACGGTGAGTGTCTGAGGGAGACCTGGCTAAGACCTTTAATAAACTGGCCACCTCCATGGCTGTGTCCCCCTCCACGGCCGTGTCCCCCATACCAGGTTGGAGAAAGTGGGGAGCAATTAGAGCTTGACCCTCTGAGATGGCAGCAATGGCCATGCTTCTGTGCCCAAATGCATGTGCCCAGGAACTCCATGTTGACCCAGAATAGTGAAGACCCACAGGGCCACTGTGTTCCTGTTTAGGACATGAGAGCGTGTGAGAAGTGAGGGGCACGGG
>PISX010005819.1:0-103470 GCA_004024625.1 Mellivora capensis | reverse complement strand
AGTCCATAGTCTCTCATGGTTCACCTCCCCTTCCAATTTCCCTCAACGCCCTTCTCCTCTCCATCTCCCCATGTCCTCCATGTTATTTGTTATGCTCCACAAATAAGTGAAACCATATGATAATTGACTCTCTCTGCTTGACTCTTTTTTAGAGACAAATTATATTGAGATTTCTTCTGGCCTGTTACAGAGGACACCAATCAAGGGGAATCAAGATCCCAAACTGAAAACTTAGTAGCTCAAAGACAAATGTTATCAACAACAGGTGGTGAGGAAGTTAACTGGACAGGGGAAGAGAAATCTTCCAAAGATGAATCAGAGGAGGGTGTATTGACAGAGAGCTTGCCATTTGAAAGAAAAAGAAGCCCAAAACCATCCTCTATTTCTTACTTGATAAATGAGACCCATTTTTGACAGATATAATGAGATTAAAAGAAGGAGAGGATTAGAAGCAATTAAAAATGGTATCTGTGTTTGGAATATATATACAGATGTGCCTTCTTATTGAGAACAGCCAAGAGAAGAAATGCAAGGCAAAGTGGCAACTCAATTTGTCTTTTGCCACCATTACTAATCCACACCCACCAGAACCCAC
The DNA here is from genome assembly GCA_004024625.1 of Mellivora capensis. Classification (NCBI taxonomy): domain Eukaryota; kingdom Metazoa; phylum Chordata; class Mammalia; order Carnivora; family Mustelidae; genus Mellivora; species Mellivora capensis. Next base: position 102,875 of record PISX010005819.1, on the reverse strand, counting down.
ATACACATATATTCTATCCTTCCCTCCTCCATAATTCACCTTAGTGTAAACATTCTAAATTATTTACATCTAGATTGAAGACATCTTTTAGTGTGACTGGAACTAGAGAAATCAAAATATAATTGTGCTATGGATATCCTAATACATTATGCTATGTTTGATTAAGGAGACTATGTGACCAGAAAAATGAGGGCAAGGGTACTGGACCATCCAGGGGCTAAAGGATCCTCAAAAAAGAGGTTCTAAGAGAACCTGGAGCTTTTAGAGAATTCGTGTGGCTGAGTGAGAAATAAATTCTCAGCGTGAAGCTAGCTCTGTAAGCAGAAGATCCAGGCAAGGGAACACTGGTGAAGAACGTGTTAAGTGCAGTACTGGTCTAAGCAGTTTAGATGGGAAAATTCACTCAATCATCAACTTCACAACATTGGTACTAGTATTTCCCCATTTTCCACATGAGTTGACTGAGGCACAGAGTGTTTTAATAACTCATCTAAGATCACAGAACAAGAAATGGAGGAACTTGAGTTCAAACCCTGGCAATATGGTACCATAAAATTAATAGATGAGAATCTTGGGGGAGAGGAATGATTCAGGAAAATCATGGGTGTTAAGAGAAAGGAAAAAAGAAAGAAAGAAAGAGAGAGAGAGAGAGAGAGAGAGAGAGAGAAAGAAAGACAGGCAAACATGTCTGACCATAAAAGAAAGTTATTCAAGCAATGGCCAAAAGCCTCTTAGTTTGGAGAATAGATGTAAAGGAACTGTTTCATTTTCCTGCATCCTGTTTAGAGAGTATTAACTGTATTCCCTTAGAAGAAATTGATAGAGTAAGGTTTATCTAGGACCACTGCAACTCAAGACATACCTTCTTATCCTCTTCACCCAAATTTTCCCTTCTGATATCCTCCTAATTCAGCTGCTTATCAGTAAACTCCCATTCCTGAATTCCCATTAAAAGATAGGCTATCTTGCTACAGTAATGTTCCAGATAACTGAAGAATTATTAAATTTGATGTCTTTTGTACAATAAAGGTGCCACAAACAGCCCATAAGAGAAGTCTGATCAATACCATGTCACTTCCCTACTCATACCTTCAGGGATGCCTTGTTGTCAATGGGGAAAATCCCAGTACCCTTAATATAACATTTGAAGACCCTCTGTGATCTGGCAGGCAACCCATCTTCAGCCCCAGCTGCCAGGAGCTCCCACTGGCTCCCCTTCCAGCCAGTTCAATTAATTCACTGCACTGTAATTCCGATCTGGTTTTTCCCATTGTTACACTTTTCTGTCAAATCTCTGTATACATCCAGACTGCACTTGTCCAAATCCTTCCAATCCTACTGGGTTCAGCTTCATTGACCTCTCCTCTACAGGCTTCCCCGACCAGCCACGTCTATGTAATTACTCTGTCTTCTTTTTCCATAATTTTTTTGTGTGTAAGATTACATGACAGTGACTCATGAATGATCTGATCTCATTTTCCAGTGCTGTTGGATGTGTGTGTGAGTGTACATGCTTTTAGTGTTTTGTTTTTGTTTTTATTTTTCTGTTTATGCTCTATCTCTGCAACAGAATGTTTAATCCTTAGAAGGCTGGTACTCAGATTCATCTTTATGTTGTCTTCCTATCTCTTCGTCCTTGTATCTCTGGCACGTGTGGTATGCTACTTGTACACAGCAAGCTCTCAATAAGTATTTGCTAAATTGAAGGGCCATGAAATCCCACACAGTGATATGGAAACATTGGATGCTGTTTTGTTTTTTTTTTTAGTTATCAAAAACCCACATTTTGTATTTTCCAATACAAATACCTCTCCAAATCTGATCCTTGAATTTGTCTTCAGCCTCTTTGTTGCTCAAGGCTTCTCTCATCTATTTGTCTTCAGCAGAGAACAATGAATGCCACAAACATGTTGTTTTATGTTTCTGGGTATTTCTTTTGTTGTTATCTCCACCTGAAATGTCCTGTTCTGATTCTCTCCCCTTGAGGAAAATCCAGATAAGTTTAAGCACTACCAGAAAGTCACTGCTTATCCCTACTTCCTCCATATGTATCATTACATTTCCCACAATATTTACTAAGTAATTAATTATACTTTCCCTACTCTATTTGTTTATGAATTGCAAGAAGCAACATTGTTTCTTATTTATCTCTATATCCCCAGACCCCAGTAGAGTACCCAGCACATGGTCCGCACTTTTTTTAGTAAAGAATAAATGAATAATGAAATATAGATTGAAAACCAAAACACTTTTACAAATTTGTGAAGGAATCTGTCATTAGCCCAGTGGAAAATGAGATAGAATTATGCCACACAATGGGATATAGAGGCACATAATTATGAAAAGTATACTTCCACACATTCACCCCAAATGCTCTTCAAGTTCAAGTCATATCCTCTTGTAATTTATTGCGTTACTGAAATTCCTGAGAGGAAACCCTTTATAGTAAATAGACAGGAGCCACCACCAATAGGAGAAGAGTGTTGGGATCATGAGAGGAGGAGCAGCCAAAGCCACGTTGAAAGTTGAGAGCTTATGAAGACAGAGGTGCTGATATGGAAATTTTCCACAGAATCCCCCCCCAGGTTTGACAAAGGGATGTCAGATATGTAGGCACATATCTTTGCCTATCTTTGCACATATCTCTGCATATCTTTGGAAGGAGACTATAGCATAGAAATCAGTGTCCATGAAAAAGATAAAAAGAAAGGAGTGTTGGGGGGGCATGTCTGGTGGAGGCCCCTGCATTTCCATGGGGCCAATTGCTTCTCTGCTACTAGACATCTGCTGCAGTGCTCACTTTCTGGACATACAGATATAACTCACAGAGCTGCTTTGGCTCATGGTTCCCTTGATGTCTTAAGAGAGATTTGATTAAGCCAGGTGGAGGAAGGAAAAAAAATGTCGTGTTAGAAATCACCGGTATGGAGAAAGGGGAGGAGGAGAGAAAGAGGAAAGAAATCAACCGTGAAAAAGAAAAAGGGAAATATAGCCAGAGACACAGAAAGCCTGTCAAATCTCTCCAAATGGCAACAAAAGCAGAGGAGAGATAGTTTCTCTTTAATGAATGCTTTGATCAGCCACAGTTGATATAATAATTATATAAAACTAGAGCAAGACAGAAATAAGATGTGTTTTCCTCTCATGTAGCCTGTAACCTTTGTGATTGGTTCATATATTTAAGAAAGGAATAAGGCCCTTCAAAACAGAGGCATATGTCAGGAGAGAGCCTGTTTTCTCCTCTGACTTATGCAGGAAATCTGCAGCAACGTCTGCATCTCTTTACCTCCTTGCATTGGTAGGGTTGATTGCCAGCCCAGGAGTCTAGAAGGGAAGTAATAATGGTAAAGCTTTCCTCCCATGTATCTTGCTCTAATTTCTCAAGCTAATCCTGGTTGGCAGTACTTCTTACATTCTTTCCCTACCCCAAGCCTTTCTCCCTACTTCACTTGGCTCTTCCACCAATCTTAGCTGGGCATTTCCCATGTAATAAGATACCTCGTGCTGCTGGAGGTATTGACTAATTGGCTAATCTCCAGAAAAGGAGGAGTACGCATCTTTTTTTTTTTTTTTTTTTTCAGAATGATACTCCCACAAGCACGTGCTTTTCAGAAATAGCAGGGGAGAGAGGTGGTTGCCATGAGAACAGAGGCAGCCACACAAACAGGAGTAGCACATTTCTCCCAAGGGGGCATGGGCAGAGCCTCTTCCTTCTTCTACAACCATCAGAGCATCTCAGGGAAGCTTTGTTTGCCTGAGAAGGAAGAGGGTCTGGAGTGGTAAAGTGTTGGTCCCTTTCTTCTTAACTTCCAAGTTATGGTTGAAGATTCTGACTGAAGGTGGTAGCATGGTAATTCAGCTGGACCTGACTGAGGCCGAGTCTGGGAAGAAAGGAAGAAACAATGTCTGCTTCTCCACTCAATGTCCTGAGAATTCTCCAGACCGGTGATATATATGTGATGCAAGCTAATAAAAAGTTGGTAAAGGTAGAAAACAAAGCAGCATTCCATAATAGTCACTCTGGTTTGATTTTCTGCCAGGCAAAACCAGTAGAAAATTAAGATGGGTCCAGAGAATGACATTCTCATTGACCATGTTGGCACTACAGTGGCCCTACGCTGGCCCATTGTAGGGCTATGACAGATCTGCTAAGAGAACAGCAAGGGGTGAGATGGGCTATCAGGGCATCCATGGGGAGAGATTAGGTTATACTCAGTAGGCATACTGCAGCCATGCTGACAGAGTCAGAGATTGTATCTCTTTAACTCCAAATGATTTAAAAATAAACCAATCTTGTATATAATAATGAGGTTTACCGAAATAAGTCAACTAGCTATTCGGTAAAATGCATAGAAACAGTGAGTTGATTAACAAGACTTCGCTTGCAAAGAGTGGTTTTGGGGAACGATGGCTTCTCCGAGAGGGTGGCCCCAATCACATCCTTGCCTTGGGTTGGGACAAGGGAGGCCACAAGGAATGCAGCAGAGCTCTAAGCCTTCCCCCTGCCACATGCTGGATGCTGATTTATTGGGATTGGAACAATTTGTCTAAAGCTGTAATGTTAACTACCTCCGCGGTGAGCAGCCAATCAGAGGGTTCGCTCCACGCAGCTTTTACGAGTCCCCATAAAAACAGCAAAATGAAAACTCAGGGGCCCTTAAAATATACTCCAAGGGTTTCTGCAGTGCAATTGGAGGCTTTTATGACTCCTGTCAGGACTTTTATGACCCTGTAAAACCAGGCAGCAGCCTGGCCCGAGATGAAAAGTGGCCCCACTGTCTTAAAGTCTAAATGGTCTGCACATTTACAAGGCCTCCAGGAAAGATGGAGGGAACACCACCAGGGGCGGGGCGGGGGGGGGGTTTGCCTTGAGTGAAGGCAAGTTGTGGGTGAAGCAGAAGGACTGGAGAGTGAGGGGAGGCAAGGGCAGGTAGAAGGTGGGTATAAGCAATGCATCTGAAGATGGCTTCAGCCTTTCAGAGCACCCGAATACCAAAATCCCAGGACTTATCACCAAACACAGTGAGAGCTGAAGGTTCAGCAGATACATTTGTAACTAACAAGGGCTGGGTGCCTTCAGTGGAAAGATAAAACCTGGAGCCTCCAGGAAATCACAGTCTCCATAACATGTTTCAAGGACATCTTCCCATTCCTATGACACCTGCATTACAGAAGGAAACAAACAACACACACACACACACACACACACACACACACACACACACAAAGAATGGGGGCCAGAAACCCAGCTCAGAGCCCTTTAAGTGTTCCACGCAGTTCAGAGAAAATTTGTCAATCAGATAAGAACAGCTTTAGGCCCAGCTAGAGCATGCCAACCCTGCATGCTCACACTCCTAGCTGGTCTCTTAGCTCAGGCCCACATGACCTCTTCTGAGTCACTGTCACTGAGACAACCTGATCCAGTGCTTTGATCCGGAATCTTAAATCATCCAAACTTAGTGGTGCCTGGGTGGGTCAGTCATTAAGCACCTGCCTTCATATCAGGTCATGACCCCAGGGTCCTGGGATGGGGCCGTCAGGCTCCCTACTCAGCAAGAAGCCTCTTTTCCCTCTCCCACTCCCCTTGCTTGTGTTATCTCTATGTCAAATAAATTAATAAAATCTTTTAAAAATCATCCAAACTTATTAGCCAGGCTCGGGGTTTTCCATGCCCCCACAGAAAGGCAACATCATCCTGCAGAAGTTGGAGAAATACAGTGTGGGTGTTCCTGGCAAAAGCACAAGGAGGAGGGGACAAGAGGAGCAGACTTTCTAGGCAGGTCCATTGGGGCCCTCAAACACAAACACAGACCCTGAGGAAGACAGTTGAGGTGAGGCACACTGACTTTAGACCTCAGAGAATATCTAAGAGACAGAGGTGATGGTGTGTTGAAATGCTTTGGGTAGAGTTAGCCACGACAGTTGCTTGCCCACAGAGTGTCAGGTGAGGGCAGGACAGAGCTGCCAGGGTTCCTAACATGACTGATTGTGGAGGCTTTAGGTTTTCCAGGTTGGAAATGACAGAAAAATAGGAAAGGCAGTGATAGGTCTGGGTGACTAATGACTGTATGGTCCCTCGTCAACTGGAGTGACAGGTGTGCCAGAGCAAGGGACACAATGGGTCAGAGGATCAAGAGTCCTGGCAGAGGGCAAACACACATCCAGGAAGCAAGGTAAGCCCGATGACTGTAGCAATGCCCCACGGTCAGTAATTTATCCCTTTTAAATCAAGGCAGGAGCCTTGAAGAGTGGGGTAAACAGTTATGAAGACAAGGAGACTTGGCCATAAATCTCCAAACCCACTATGTGACTCAGAGCAGTCCATAATCTTCCCAAGTCTCTCCTTCCTCATCTGTAAAGTGGAGATAAAACAGTTGCCTCATATGGTTGCTTTAAGGATGAAAGGAGATAAGGTGTATAAAGTGTGATTTGAGCAGCATCTTAATGAGGGGATAGGTGCCTGCAGAGAGGTTCATTTCCAGCCAAGGAACCCTGGATCTACCCCTGGGGTGCCTGGGTGGCTCAGATGGTTAAGCATCTGCCTTTGGTTCAGGTCATGAACCCAGGATCCTGGGATCCAGCCCGACATTGGTATCCCTGCTCAGGGGAGAACCTGTTTTTGCCTCTCTCTCTCTCTGTCCCTCCCCCATGCTTGTGCTCTCTCTCTGTCAAATAAATGAATAAATTCTTTTTTAAAAAAGAAAAGAACCACTCTTATTTTAGGTACAGTAAACCATCTGCTTTGCCTGGAGCACCAGCCCTTATAAGGAAGGTGCACATATTAAGTCATTGGCTGGCCCAGTGTGGCAGGTGCTGTCGTGGGATGTAAAAGGTGCAGGACAGCAGGCCTGGAAAACAAGAGCATGTAAGTCCAGTAAGTGGCTGCATTTCCTCCCTTGACTCTAGACCTTATCCAATCCATTTCCCTCAGAATAATCAGAAGAGTCTTTTTGAAGCAAAGATTTGCCATGTTACTACCCCTTCAAACTCATTAGGTGTTTGCTACAGCCCATGAAAGAAAGTCTAAATTCCCTAAGGCAGTCCAGTGAGGGCTGGCATGATCAGCCCCTGCTGAGTTCCAACTTACTACAGCTCTTCACCTGGGCCCTTTGGCTTGCTCTTCTCCACCCACTCCTCCATCTTGCACATACCACACTCCCTTCCAATCAGGATCCTGGAGAGTACCATTCTCCACCCTGCAGTGTGTATCTACCTGATTCCTCCTCAACCACCCAGGCCTCAGCCTTGACACCTCTCGTCTGAGGAGTTCCCATGGAAGGCACCCCATGCCAATATGCTGCCCATACTAACCAAGACACGGCTACATGGTCCCATCTGTCTAGGCACTCTTTCAAACACTCAACAGGTTCTCAATTCCATGCTCCATTTAGGTCATCCACAATGGGAAATAAGCCCCATGAGGGCAGAACGCTGCTATCACAGGACCTGGCCCAGTGCCTGGCAGATAATATGAAAAAATAGACCTACACTGGAAACAAATTAAGGTGTTGCCTGACCTGATAAATTATTTAGATGGTAGCCTACAGTTAGCACAGAGCCACCAATGCTGGGGAGAGGGCACTGACTTAAAGGATGTAGAAAGATCACTATGGCCATGCAGTAGGGGAGGATACATCCAAGGATGGGGATCAGAGGCAGGCAGCCTGGCTGACTTAAGTGATCAGAAAGGATAATAGTCTGATCTACCAAGGTGGCAGCTTGAATATAGATCTGAGACAAAAGTCACTCAATAATGGGGTGACTGGGTGGCTCAGTCAATTAAGTGTCCAACTCTTGGTTTTGGGTCAGGTCATGATCTTGGGGTGGTGGGATGGAGTCCCATGTTGGGCTCCATGGTAGGCATGAAGTCCGCTTGAGATTTTCCCCCTTTCCCTTTGCCCCTCCCCCTTCAAATAACTACCTAAATAAAATAGGTAAAAAAAAGTCATTCAATAATAAACTCAGCACACAATGGGGAATAGGAAAGAGGGAGGAGTCTAGGTGACCCTTGGGTATGGGGTCTAGGTGAACAGGTGGGTAATGGGTTTAGGAATAAGAATTCATAAAATGAAGTTGGAAATGGAGTCCTGTTTGAGCCTTGTTAAATATGAGGTACATGGGAGACATACAGGTGGAAAAGTCCAGCACACAGCTTGAGAATTAGATCTGGTATCTGGAAAGGCCACAAACATAAATTGGGGAGTTAGTGGCCCAAAGGCTAAAATCACTGAAGTGGGATGAAATAATCCTTGATGTCTGCATGAAGCCAAAGAGACCAGTGGGCTTATGAGAAAACCCTGAAAAATATAAGCATTTAAAAACCACAGAGGACTCGTTGCCTTTCTTAACAAACTTCTGCCATCATACCAGCCCACATTAGCAGGTCTGTGCACTTAGTGATGATATTACTCATTTTTGCAAATTTAATAAATATGCTAATTTAATAAAATTTTATTGAGGGCCTACTTAGTTAAGTGGTTAGATATGCCCCCATGGGCTCCCATAATACTCTGCATGTCTCCATCGGAGCTTATCACTTTCTGCTATAATCTTATTTGTCTTTTCATTAAGTTATGAGCTTCTTGAGTCAGAAATTCTGTATTTCAGGACTCTCAGCCCTGCCCACCTAATGTTTGCTCAATACGTGCATGGATGAACTTCACCATTAGATGGGGAGGACAGATGTATGAAAATAATATTAGAGAACAAAAATGCTGTCCTTAAAGTCACAACTGACTTGCTACTACCAAACCCAGTGGACATTTTCTCATTATTGTTGCTTGTTGGCTAATTCTGTCTCCTTTAAAATTTCTCCCTACCTTTTAAAGATACCAATTTCTCTTGATTTATATTCTACTTCTGTTATGTATCTCCTTTACAGGCTTCTCCTTCTCTACCTTCTCAACCCTCCCTTAAATTTTTGAGTCTCCAACTCAGACTTCTTTGTCCTTAATTACATCCACCCTCAGAAATCTTCACACATCTTCGTCTATCATTTGCAAACCATGATTCCAAATGCCTCCTCTGTAGCTCAAAACTTCCATATAGCCAACTGCTTCCTGGACTTGCACAACGGGAGGCCCTATCATCTGAGGACTCTATTCCCATTACCCATGCAAATAAATAAATAAATAAATAAATAAATAAATAAAATGTGGGGATTGTTCTAGATGCATTCCTTGTCTGCCAGATATAATTGCTGACAACAAACTGCCAGTTCTACCTTCTAACTTTCTCTCCTGTCCATTTCACTATCCCTGCCTCGCATGAGATCTTTCATCCCTTCCTGATAAATGTAACAGACTCCTAATAGTCCACTTCACTCTCACACTCTCCCTGCCAAACTGTTTGCCAGAGTAGGTGTACAATGATTCAAATCTTTTCCATGGCATTTCCTTCTTCCTCCTGATGTTTTCTCTCTTCTTTGAGATAAAATCCCAATTTCTTTAAATCATTCTCATCCTAGCTGGGCATTAGAATCATTACTGATTTATAAATCAGTAATTTTTAAATGCAGGTCCCAGAGTTCATCTAAGACCTAAGGAATCAGAATGTTGAGCAGGTAAATCCCAGCTCTATACTGGGGTATGGCTCCCAAACTCCAAAAGTTATAATGATATGCCTCCATCAGCTGACTGTTATCTGTGACCCACTTACAGTCTAGGTATATCTTGTAAAATTCACAGGCTCTTTCTCTGGGGATTTCCAGTGCACCCCCTCCCCTTCAGTCTTCTGGTCACAGAAACAAAATCAGCTTCTAGCCAGAGGCAGAGTGGTACAAGCATATGAACCAGACTTAAGCTGACCAAACCCTATCAAAGAGCATTTGTAAATGAACACAGAGAGACATTCAATCTTTCCAGGTGGCGGTATATGTAAGACGTGACATCTTGGAGGATGGTCTTGTCTTCTGTGTTCCATCATATGGATTGGAAAAGTGGATAAGCAATCGTTCATTAATGAGGAGTATAAATGACTCATAAAGAAAACAGCAGAACAGGGGTCCCTGATGGCATTCCTGTTCTCAGTCGCAGTCCGTTTTTGAAGCCAACCGAGGGCCCTGCATTTGTATACCAAGAGAGCATCCAATATTTTGAAGTTAGTCTCTTTTCTTGCCTGAGCTACTGTGTTTTAATACGTAAGTCCCAAATCACACAGATTTAAAAAAAAAATGTGACTATTTCTATCTTACTTGCTGCTTCCATCCCAGCCCTTTCTCCTCCTCTCACGTCTCCCCCAGGCCGACCATACTTTTTTTTAAATTTTTTTTTAATTTCTTTTCAGCCAAACAGTATTCATTGTTTTTGCACCACACCCAGTGCTCCATGCAATACGTGCCCTCCCCAATACCCACCACCTGGCTCCCCCAACCTCCCACCCGACCATACTTAAGGATTTGCCATGACTGATTGTCCCTACTGCTTCTGGCCTGTTTTCTTGTGTGCATACTATAAGATGTACATGTCTGGAATGCCCTTCCCCCACTTTTCAAACTCTTGGGTCATTAGCTTCCTCATCCATGAAAATTAATTGAAAACATTACTAGGATGTTTAAACCTAGAAAGTGTATTCTTTTGTGCCCCAAAGGAGCTCGTATTTATACCTGATATCACTTTTGTCACAAGGCATTGAAGTCATTTGTTGACTTGTCTCCACTGGATTTAAAGATGAAGGGGAAGAGCCGAGCTTTTAACTGTGGCTCTCAATCCGTTAGTACAGCTCTGGACACAGAGAATGACCTCGATGAACATTTACTGAGGGGCTGAAGTAATCACTTAAGGAATCACTTTTTAATTAATAATTAATCAGAAGAGGATGCCAAATGAAGAAAAGTGACTGTCTGTGGCCAGTAATAACCTCCAATCTCTGAACTCTCTTCTGGAGCTGCTATTCTCAACTACAAAACACAGTCAATGGATTCTTATTCCGATCTTAGGGAAAATAAAGTAGGCCAGATGGAGAAAGGTTCTTTTCAACCCGTCTTCAGGAGCATCTCCCCAAGATCGTGTAACTCTCTCTTCCACAAGAACTCCTGACAACCAGAAGGGTACTGAATCTCCTCTATAGTATATACTCCAGCACTAAATGTATAGCAAACATGGCTCAAGCTGAATGAATCATCGAGACTATTTACTGTGCAGTATTGGTTTTCCTTGTACCTGAAGTCAATGTTCTTACATAGGTTAGAGATTGTGTATATCACACATATAGAATGTGGTATATCAGGCAACTAGGTTTAGAGCCCACCCACTCTAAAAGCAAATATTCAAAATAAACTATATATATATATATACACTCTATACTCTATACTCTATAAATATACACACATATATATATGTATATATATATGTATCTATACATATCTATACATATAATACATATATACATATAATACAATAATACATATATAAATATACACACATATATATGTATATGTATACGTATCTATACATATATATATATATATATATACATATATATGTGTGTATATTTATAGAGTAGAGCATGCATGTGGAAAATAGTTTATAGAGCTCGGCTTTTGCCTCATAGGAGATGAAAATGTGATCCTTTGCTAGCTCAGACAAAATCCTCCATGCTACATTAGGCTTGATAGCAAATTTTGTACTTGCAAGCTTTTATCAAAACTGTATATCTGAAATCTTAATAATGCAGGAAGGTGGATTATGTTTCTCCTCTCTGTTCAGGTTTACATCAACAGAATCAGAACTAATTCCTGAATTGAAACTCAGCAGTTTTGGCAGCATCTGTAAGAATATTTTGTTAAGGTTTTGCAGAGGACAGGAGTCTAACTTCGTACACACACACACACACACACACACACATGTATATGCCAAAAATGAGAATCTTAATAAAATAACATACAATAATGATTACGCCTACAGACAGAAAGAACTACTTTGGTTCAATATTGGTCACCTGAAGAAATATGAAATATATAAATGAAAATTTTAAAACAAATTCTCCAGGATCCCATAGCTAGAACATTTTCATTTTTCATTTTAGTTTCTGACATAATACAGACACTCACATATGTAGCATGGCCATGAAGAGTATCAGACTTAGATTTAGGTTAGAAAGAGAGTCAGATTTAGATCAGTTTAAATTTAGAATTTGTCATTTACCAGCTATGAGACTTGAAAATGTTAAAAAAAAATAGCCTTAGGGATTTTTTTCCCTTTATAGGGAAAAACACACAGTGAATAACATCTATTCTGCCAAACTTATGGTTACTTTTGAAGACCAAAATCAATATGAGATTAATTATTCTAATGTTCAGAGCCTCGTATTCCAGCTATATACAATAAGAGAATGGGGTATATTATTTTATTGTTCCAAGTATTTGCAGCTTCTCCCAGTGAAAAGATTATACATTTTACCTCACTGTTGTCAATCTTGGTCACTTGACTTACTTTGGCCAATGCAATGAGGATGGAAATTTCATGTGGCCCTGTAAAATGGAAACTTTAAGAACTCTCATGTTGTTCTGCTGTTCTTTTCCTTCTGGAGGAAGACTGCATATCCCAGATAAAATCTATTCCTTCAGCCTTTGGCCTGTGAATTAAATAAATGAATGTCCATGTCTGTGTGTGTGTGTTCATGTTTATGTGCATGCATGACTACAAATAATAAGCAAATGCATAAATATTATATAAGGATATATAAATATACTCACATGTTATATAAAATATGCATATATATAGGGACGCCTGGGTGGCTCAGTTGGTTAAGCGACTGCCTTCAGCTCAGGTCATGATCCCGGAGTCCCCGGATCGAGTCCCGCATCGGGCTCCCGGCTCCACGGGGAGTCTGCTTCTCCCTCTGACTTTCTCCTCTCTCACTGCCTCTCTCTCAAATAAATAAATAAAATCTTTAAAAAAAAAAAATAAAAAAAAATAAAATATGCATATATGTATACATACACACGTGTATGTATGCATGCATATGTACACATAGGGGTGTGTGTGTGTGTGTGTGTGTGTGTGTACATGCTCTATTCCCCCCCAAAAGAGTATTTCATTTTGAATCTTTGGTTTTAGACAGGATGGGCTATTCATTTACTGATAAATCACATCCTACATATGTGATATACACACTCTTACAACACTCATACAACAGTATGTGTGCATGCTTGTGTTCATGCACACTTATAAATAAACAAATAAATGAATGAATGAATGTGTGTATACACATATATATACATGTACATATACGTGTGTGTGTGTGTGTGTGTGTGTGTGTTTGGTGTGTGTGTATGTATGGAGAGAGAGAGAGAGCGAGAGAAAGAGAATATCACACACACAAACAATTGTAAGCCACCTTTGTGCTTATAAGCCACTGACATTTTGGGGACATCTGTTATTGCAACATAACTTAGCCAAAGCTGACTAATATACCTCTCTTAAGAGGCTCTTAAGAGCCTCTCTTAACTAATTTTCATTGAAACAGCCACCAGATTAACAGAGGTAATACTTCCTCTGAAAAACACAGTGAAAGCCCAGAATCACTAGACTAATACTTAGTACATTAACACTTTTCTGATCCCCAAGTCGGGTGAATAATCACCAAGGATCAGTTTCTTGTATATCATGTATAACTACTGTGATTTCATATTATAACTTTATAAGTTAAATAGTTCAAAAAAAATTTTCAAGACAAATCTCTAAATAAATGTCTGTTGATTTTGTTAAGTCAAATAATGAAAGGTATATGAAAGTGTCATATAAATTGTAAATTTCTTTGTTGATTTATTACCTGATAGTAATTTGTCAATTAGTGTATTTCTGAGCAGCTACTTTTTTTTTTAAATAAAGCATCATGCTGGGGATAACATGAGGCATGTAACACAGAACTATCTTCAAAGAATATTCAGCCCACTATATCAGAAAAGGGAATCAGCAGCAGTATATTCAGCAGCATATCTCAGTGACTAATCATTGTCCCAATAAACTCTATTGTATCAATTAAATCAAAGGAAACAAAAAATGGTACAGAATGGTCCAGGCTACTATTGCTAGATTTACAGTGCCAGAACGGCGATATCTCTATTTTATGTTGTGTTCGTATATCTTAGTTTGTCTTTTATACATTCCAAAATAATATAAGTTCTTTAAGAATAGGTTTGAATTAAAAAAATAGGTTTGAAATAAGGAAATACATGTTAATTTTTGGGGTATTATGTTTCAGTCATCAAATGTCTATGTAAAAAAAAAATAGAAGGCTTCTGTTTGAAGTCTGCCTGTCAGAAGTCTTGTTGCCTAAGCTCAGTTGCCCACCGGCCTCTCCTGGCAATCAATGCACAGACCCAGGAAACTGTTAAAATGATGGTACTATCCAGGGAGCCACACATAGCAATTGCTCTAGAGAACCCCTGATTTAAATGGATAAAGCAACTTTCATTTTTCTGACTTGGGGGAAAAACCTGATCTGAAGCAAAAGAGGTGCTAAAACCCACAAACCTATTTTACCATGTCTAGAACCATCATGCACATGGAAGGCTTTTAACAATGTAAAGCCATGACCACAATCAAAATGTCATCTGGCCGCAATTAGTGGCTCTGTATTAACTTATAAATACCTTTTCAAGATGGCAGAAAGGAGAGAGCAACGTTGTATCCCCCATACCCAACATACAGCCAAGTAAGAGGAACACCAGTTCCCCAGGGACAGGGGAATACAGTTCAATTCCCCCAGTTCAAATCAGCTTATGGAAAGAGACATATAAACATATGTTCCCTTTGGGTCAAGAGCATGTTGAAGACATCTGTGTTTTCAGTGCTGAGCCCCCTACTTGATACATAACTAGAGCTCAATAACTATTTCTGAACTGAATGACAATGACTGACCAATTGACAGATGGATGAATTGTTCTTAGGAATAAAGCCACACATTAGAGTATTCTTACTTTCCTTCAGCCTCATCATAAAATGCCAAGCATCAGGATTATTTAATAGAATAAATTATATGAGTACTATTGCCTGAATGGGTGAAATGTTTATTACTTTAAATATTTTCCTTATATCTACCCCATCATTCAAGGCCTCACTCAAATGTTATCTCCTCATCTCCCCTAATCCCTGGCATGTCATCTGGGTCTGCAGTACCTTTCAACGAACAGGACAAAGAGCAATACTTTCAAATTCTGCCTTGCAACCCTTTTTTTTTTTTTTTTTTTTTGCTGCAAACACAAATTAATGAGTCAAAATCAAGTTAAGAAATGGGAATTGGGTGGGAAGGAACTCAACAGAACAGAGTAGGAAATATTAGAAGACTTTACACACACAAAGTCAAAACTTCTACGTGTCTCTGTGTATATACATATATACATATGCACACATCTATCTGTACAACATTACAATTAAAATATGCCTATTTCTATAGGTAGATAAGAAGTTTGTAGATCACTGTTGTAGACCTGACTAATATCTTATTTCCACCACTCGTTAGTTATGTAAGTTTAGACAAATAAGTCTGCCTTTTAGAGCATCATGTTTGTAAGCCGTAAAAAGGAGATTTCCTACCTGTTCTTCTAAGTGATGGTGTACCTCTCTGGCTGTGTTCTTTCCTTTTCCAAGAGCCCACACAGTACTTCCCATCCTGGACCTCAATCTTACATACACACACATACACACAACATAATATTATCCAGTTTCAAAAGAGAGGGTAATCCTATCATTTGTGACAACACAGATAAACCTGGAGGTCGTTATGCTAAGTGAAATAAGCCAGAAGAGAAAAAAAAAGTCAAACTTATAGTAATAGCTAGTAGAAAAGTCATTGCCAAGGGCTGAGAGGTGGAGGAGATAGGGAGAAGTTGGTAAAAGGCTATAGACTTTCACGTATTAGACTTTCACGTATAAGATGGATAAGGTGTGAGGATCTACTGTATAACACAGTAACTATAGTGGATAACATCATTGTATTGTATAGTTGAAATTTATTAAGAGAGTAGCAAACTGTCCTCATCACAAAAAAAAAAAAAGTAAATATGAGAGGTGATGGAAGTGTTAATTAACTCCACGGGAGGCAGGAATTCTCTCATAATGTATACATATGTCAAACAATCATGTTGTATGCTTTCAATATCCTACAATTTTGTCAATTATAACTCAATAAAGCTGACATAAATTAACCCTACTGAAAAAAATAAAATGAATAGATGGTTAAAAAAAAAAAAGCAAACATTATAAACAAATGTAGAAATGAAATGGAACAAAAACTATTCCTGCCGTCAGCAAAGTGATTTAAGATCTGGGGAAAAGAAAATCAAGCTTTTGTGTAAGGTACATTTTAAGGCATGTATGTTTAAAGAGGATGTAAAATTCAGCACAGCAGATGACTTTCATCCCATTTCTGCTATGCTAGTTTATGTTAATAGCCAGCATAGACATATTCCTCTGGGCTTCATTCTTAGTGGCCAAAGGACCTGTCAAGGTTGAGGTTTCAACTTTGAAACAGTTTCCAATGGACCATATGGGGATTCTTTGAAAAATAGTCTACATTTCCTGAGAGATGATTCTAATTCAAAGAAATTTCAGACCCAAAGAGATTCAGCACTGTTCAGTCCAAAACAAGGTCAGATTTCAAAAGTCCCCAATTCAGAGGAGAAATAACTACAAATACTAATTCATTTATTCTGTTTATTTAGTGCTTATTGGGTACCTTGAGGATATTTAGAGCAAGTGGGGAGTGAAGGGAACTAACGTTTGCCAAGTCCTTATGTGTGTTATGGGCCCTTTGCATAGCCCATGCAATCCTTACCACAAAATATGGTGGGTATTTGTGAGATTGGTGGCTCTCTAGCAAAACTTGCTTTCTCTTCTTGGGCACTTCACTAGATGCCATTTCCCACCCTCTCTTGCCATTTCGTGTAATCCAGTGACCAAGTTCTACCTGGGAGAATGAAGATGGACATGACATGTATAACATCCCAGCCCTCACCCTTTAAAGCCTCCTTCGTGTGCTGCTCTATGTCCTCCTCTTCCCCTAGCTAGAAGTTGACACCTGTGGCCAACCTGGAAGTCACATGTTGAAGGTAGAAAAGGCTCCAAAATGCAGCATCCCTGAATAAGCACAAAAGGCAGAGTGTCCCCACTTTACAACCAGTAGCATGACATATAACCATTAAATGGTGAGAGACAAAGGCCTATTGTAGAGCCACAAGCATCTGGGTATTTATTTATTATGATAACTAGTGTGACCCTAATTAATATCAAAATTGGTACCGGGAGTAGAACTTTGGCATAAACCAAAAATATGTGTTAATGGATTTTGTAGTGGGGCAATGGATGTCAATGAAACAAACAGCATGAGCTACAAGCCTGGTGATCCCTGTTTTGAAATAGAAAATATTTGGTAAAACTGTCACTTCTGATCATTTCTAAAGCTAACTAAGTGCCAACCAAGCCCATAGCTTGAAAAAGAAAAAGGAAAAAAAAAAAAAGCTAGAAAGAGTCAAAGTGTTTATGTGTCTTAATTACTCCTCTCTGTTTATACCAGTGATTACAGAAAAGAGATGAGCTCAGAAAGAATCTAATTTCAATCAGATATTAAAATGATATTTGTTATCTCACAAAAGAGAGATGCAGAGAAAGTGAGAAAGATTGATTCTAGAAATTTGAGGCCTCCCTGGTTTGGATGAGCCAACTGAATTAGATCCCAAATACCAGGAAGGCAGAAAAATAGTTCTAAGCAACAAAGACCCATTAAGATTTCTCAGTTGGACAAAGGGCTCACTTCAGTGGCAAGTACCAAATCATGGCCATCGCCTTTACAAAGCTCTTTCTTTCAGACTACCTCCATGAAGTCACATTAAGTGGAAAGAGAGGAACACAAGGGCACAAAAAGGAAGGAAATACTGTAGGCTTGAAAGTTATAGCCAGTTATCTCTTCAATATTTTTCATGTAGCAAATGAATTTGCCTGGAAAAAAAAATTAGAGTGGAAGTTTATGACATTTTTGAAGGAATTGTGTAGCCCAAGAAACCATGAGAGCCTGAAGCTGTAGGCAGTTGCAAGCTCTTCAACATGCACTAACAGAAAATGAGCTACACAATGCCATTCAGCCCCAAGGAGGAAGTGTTCTACAATGACCATGTTAGATGAGGCCAGGGAAGATACAGAATAAAGAATTTCCCAGTGGATGAACTTCCCAGGGAACAACAGACAAGAAAGTTCCTCCTGGAGAAGAGAATCAGTATCTAAGTAAGGAATGTCTCCAACTGCCAGGACAAAGGCATCACCACCATCACAAAGCAGTAACTATTATGTACCTTTAGGTTTTCTCTTCTCCAAATTCCAAAGTTTTCAAATGTTTTCTTTTATAATCCTATCCTACAACCCCATTAAAAAGGACATTGGTACAAGGCATAGCAATCTTTTTAGTCTTCCCTGAAAAAGCCATGTCTAGTCATGAAGAAAGGAGTATATATCACCAAGTGATCTTGGGCTTTGAGCTAGATATAATAGTTGGGTTGAATTCTGAGTTGTCTAACTTGGGCCTGTGTATGTTCTAAACATATGAGAGGGGTGTAAATGGGCATCTGGTGAAAATATTGTAGCTATAGTTGCTAGCTGCACACGAAAATCCATTTCTTTCTTTTTTTTTTTTTTTTCCTTTGGCATTCAGCTAGATTCCTTTTCTCAGGCTCCGTCACCAGACAGACTGAGTAACTACCAAAGGAAAGTGAGAAAAAATGACCTGTACCATGATTACCTTTGACCCCCCCCCCCAGGGTGTTCCTCTGTGCTGTTTGCTCTTCCTATGGCTAGCAGCTAATTCTTGGGGCCACTTGGATGCCATGTGTTCCAGATAACACAACCTTTCTTAGCCTGGGTACCAGAGTGACTGTGTGGAGCAGACCCTCTCTCCTCACCAACAATCAGAAACACTCAGACGGGTCAGTGAATAAGACATAAGCTTATATAACATTAACTCCATGATGTTACTGTATTTGCAAGTACAGTACTATGCTCTCCATTTTATACATGTGAAAAATGAGGCTCAGACAACTTATTTTATGTAACTTACAGAGATGGCAAACGCAGATGTTAGGCTCAAACTTTGTCTCTCCAAAGCCAGCATCTCCCTTCATTCTACCACACTATCACTTGGCAATTGAAGTTACACTACTAGTCATTAAGAAGGAATCTCTTAGGGTCAAGATAAACCAAGGAATCTCATTCTACATTCAGATATTAGATATATTTGGTTTTGCCCCATTAGGTCATGGGTTTTCTTCGATACAGCAGAACTTAAAAATTTTTTTTTTCTTTGTAGAGCTAGGAAGCAGTCAGGACTCAGTGTGAAGAAACAGAATCTGGGTGTGCCCTGCAAGCAAATGAAAGGACCCCTCCCTTCAACTGCTAATTCCACAGGGATTCTTCAGGTAAATGAAAACCATAAGCCATTTGATCCTGAAAGTTTTTCTGCAGAAAGGCAAGATCAGGCCCTTTCTTTGCGTTAAATCTTGCCTTGATTAAATTGGCTTTTTTTCTTAGTGAGTTTTCCAAAGTGCCAAGTTACTAACAAGAAAGGTTTTAATAGGGTCCTAGACTTTAAAACCATAGGCAACTCAGCCTGGGTCTTTTATGATGTGTAATGAATAAAAGAACCCAAATCCCCACCCTTTAAGATCATCTTTCTAAGACCTATAATAATTTTCCCCCTTATTCCACCCTCCCTTCCTTTCATTTTATATGTCCCCAGTGTTGCTTGCTTTAAAGGCATGCATTCAAGAAGCAGACTGCCTGCTTTTCATAGGGTGATCCCCCGGCTGGAAGGATCCTCTCCTCTGGGCAGATCCTTTTGCGCTGCAATTCAAGAAGCAACCGCATCTGCTCCATCCCCCATCTGCTCCCCCTACACCACCCCTCCCCACCCTCCATCCATGTAGTGGTTCTTCTTTTCCCTCCTCCAGCTCATTGCATCTCTGTTCCTTCTTTCTCTTTACTCTCTCACTCCCCAGGCCTTCTCTCAGCCATCATAACAAAGAAACCCCACACTGAGGAGAACTGCAGACTCTTCTCCAATCAGGGCAATTCTTATGTACAAAACAAACATGAAAGACTTCCCTTTGCATGGTGACATTGTGCTGCTTTCTGAAAGTATCTGTCCACCATCCTCAATAGTTCCTCATAGACTTCTTGTCCCTTTAGGCAGATGGGCAGTCTCTGACATAACTGCAAGCTGTAATTTTTTGTTTATCTTCGTCTCTTTTCCAGGCCCCTAGAGTGTATGCAGAATTATCAGAAATGAACTAGAATAATTTCCAAATCCTATCCTAACATACAAATAATGGATATTCTAACAGAGGAGGGAAAAAAAACCCACAAAGATGATGTGTGTCCCCTTTGGTCTTCTCTTGCCACAGAGACCCTGCAGAGGTGCCCCCTGGAACATTTCCATAAAAGTGTTTTATTTTACTCGATTAACAGCTTCATGCCAATGAATCATCCCTTGGTTGGGGAAGAAGTGCCTGCAGAGATTCATCAAGACCACTCCAGACCAAGCCTAAAGAGAGAGTGAGGGAAATGGTCACAGGGGGCATCCAGCTGGCATCACACAGTTCACCAGAAAGCTACGTGCTCTCACACAGCTGTACAGGAGCTTCTTAGGTGGAAAAATTGTTGCCTACTCAAAATCAAGGCAACTTGGAACATAGCATCAGGAAAATTTAATTCTTTCTTCTCCATGCTTCAACATGTAGCCTTTACAATACAAAGTAAAAAGATGCAGGACATGATTAATGGGCCCAAACTATTCAAGAATCATTCACCTTAAACTTAAGGCTGAGTCATATTTACCGAATTTCTATAACATCCCTCCCTTATGCCAAACCAAATAGATCCCTGTAGGGGTTGATGAGGTTGTAAAATGATCAAGCTACTTATACTTATTATAATACACACACACATACACACACGCACTCTTCTCTCCCCCATCGAAAGTGCAAACTGCAGAACTATGAAGTTAATTTGAAATAAGGACAAGTGGTAAGTTTTAAGTACAAAACATTTCCCAAAATGATATAGACTCTGATTCTAATACACATACATTGGGCTTGCAATTTAACTCTTGAATTTACTTGAAAAAATAACTCTTGGCTTACTTGTGGAGCATGAAGAATAAAATGGTGGACATTAGGAGAAGGAAAGGAAAAGTGAATGGGGTAAGTCGGAGGGGGAAACAAACCATGAGACACTGTGGACTCTGAGAAACAAACTGAGGGGTTTGGAGGGGAGGGGTGGGGGTTTAGGTGAGTCTGGTGGTGGGTATTAGTGAGGACATGTATTGTATAGAGCACTTGGTGTGGTGCATAAACAATGAGCCTTAGAACACTGAAAAAATAAAATAAAATTTTTAAAAAATGACTCTTACGCTTTTTTCCCCCAATAACCCTTGCAACTTGCTCATACATCTGTTGTGGAATTTACCACTCTGGTTTGTAATTACTCATTTACTTCCCTTTGACCACCAGACTGAGCATATTAAGGGTCATAATCAAAGGTCTTTCTGTTACTAAGTCCAGGGCTCACCACGCTGTTTGGCACATCATATGTGCTCATTAAATACTTGCAAATGAAATAATGTATAAAAAAAAAGAATGTATAAAATAAAGGTGATCTCCCATTTGCTTTTCCAAGTGTAATGAAAACTCACTCAATTTCTATATAGAATGCTAAAATTTGAGTAGTTATTCATTTGTTTCAGTTATTTTTTTTAATGACTTACAGTAATCATAAAACAAGTTGGGGTGTTTGGATGGGATCAATAGAGATTACATAATTTGCTTTCCTGGTTTTAATTAAAATTTCCATTATCAAGTAGGCATTTGGTGAACAAACATTGGTTATTTCTACTTGGACCAATGGAACACCACCACCCAGGTTGAATTTGACTTGATAATAGAATCTAATATCTTTGGGGCTCTATGGAGAGATACTAAATTAACCTTAATCTGGATATGCCAGACATCACTTTGGCAATGCTCACCTACTGTTCAAGCTCTGGCTACCAATCCAGTAAATATTACCAATTCCTATTTTACAAATATGTAAGTAGATAAGTAAGTAAATAAGTAAGTAACTAAGGTATCTAAATAGTTTAATAATGCCTTGAATTTTCTCTGAACATCCATTCCCTCCACTTCTCTGCAGACCTTGTTTCTCAATTAAATTTAAAATTAATTTTGTTCCTCCTCAATTAATTTTAAAACTATAATATACATGGTTTCAAGTCAGCAAGCAATTAATTGTAGTATATTAGTACAAGGCAATTTGAATATGACTCAGTTTACTCACCAACAATAAAATTATAAAGCTACCTTTCTGCCACAACCTGTTCATCTATATTAATCAATACATGCAAAGAGCAATGAGTCCCTTGTAGAGAATAGCTCTACGCATTCACAAAAGTCTATTATCATTAATTGCCACTTAGTAATTAGATGTCATCAGTTCCACTATCACATCCCCAGACTTGTGAATGTTTGAACCATAATATCTGAGTGTAAAGTACTGTCAAAAGGGGATGTGAAATATCTTTCAATGTCATACCCTCTTTTGGGAAGAAAGAATGACATCTTAGTGCCGCCTTCTGGGCACCTTTGAGTTAATAATGAGGCGAGTGTCTCTCAAAGGGCTTCAAACAATAACCCCTTATTGGATTACCAGGCAAGGAATTAATGGCCACAAAGAGGCTGCCTGATCAGATCTTAATTAAGCATGGGCAGTTGAGAGGGTCCTAAGGCTCCCTTTCACTACATCTCCATAGCTCACACGGGCTATACTTCATCCCGGCCAGAGGTCTGCCCAATTTTCTAATACCAACATAGCAAAACACTTTCAGTTACTACAAAGGGTTGTGAAAGCACACTGGTTGTGTCAAACCTTAAGAGATTACTATGCCAATTGTTAATAGTGCTGTCACACATTTCCTTAAGTTTAAATCTATCTTCACATGTCCTAATGTCTAAAAATGGACAGCCCTACCTCTTCCCTTCATCAGGGAAATGAGTTGATTTAGCACCCAGGAAGCAAAGCAGGGCACAGGAGGGGGGATTATACTAGAGTTTGGGTGACCTTGACTTTCTTTGTCATACTGTACAGCAGGGACCGAACAGACTATGACTGCTACCTGCCCATGGACATGTAGCAATATTGAAGAGAATGTATCTGAAAAGCCCCTCAGCCTCATAGTTTGAGGAGTCCTACATCCAGTTCCTAACTCTGCTT
Source organism: Mellivora capensis (assembly GCA_004024625.1). Lineage (NCBI taxonomy): Eukaryota > Metazoa > Chordata > Mammalia > Carnivora > Mustelidae > Mellivora > Mellivora capensis. The sequence continues at coordinate 79,623 of PISX010005819.1, read as the reverse complement.
CCGATTATATCACCCAGAACAGGTTATATAATTGGCCAGTTCTCTGAGCCTCAGTACCTCTCTTTGAATAATGAGGGAATTAAACCAGAACCCTAAAAAAAATGAGTGTTTCTTAACCTGCATTCTAGGGGACTTTGTTTGCCACAGATATTAGTGGGTGTTTCTGAAGAAAGGATTCCCCAGGCAGGTACACTCAAGGATGCGGGCAAAAAACTAGGTCAAACATACATCAATGCATTTCAAAACCAAAGGATTCCTTACAGCCTTCAGTGTGTTCATGTGCATTGCAATTCTCCAAGCTCTGAGTTATATAAGCAGTGTTACAGACTTATTACACTAAGAAAACCCGTTTTTGTAGAGTATACACACACCGAGTTTGGAAATAACACCAGGAAAAATGGGGTTACATACAAACCCATTCCATGGAGCCCTGAGGTTCTGCTGTGGGGGACTACAGGGCAGACACAGGTAGAGAGGAAAGAGCCTCAAACCTCATCAGCTCCCTAGCAAGAGAAAGTCACTCACTTATTTTTTCCCTCTCATTTTGTTTGTTTGCTTTAATTTCTCAAAATCAGATCTGATCTGTCCAGAACAGACACTTTGGTCTGACCAAAGTCATTTGGAAACCACCACACTAGCTGTTTCTAAAGGCACTTTCACTGTAAACAGTCTGTGAGTCTATTACTGTTTTGAAGGAAAATATGTGATAAGATAAAACATCCAAATCATTACTGTCCTTGAGCTTTCTAGATTCAGTTTATTATGATTTTGTTCCAGGTTTTCCAGCCTATGCTCTCATCCCTTCCCTAGACAATCCACACTTCATATTAAGGAGTATGAGACACACATCTATTTTCAAAATACGTTTTTCATCTCTACTGAATAAATGATGTGTGCTCTCATTCTTAACATTCCAGAAGTTACACCTAAGCCTGACTTCAATGGCTCCCTCCTTTCCTTTCTGATCATGGGCCACCCTCGAAAAAGGACCCTCCTCCTTGGACACCACTCTAGCTGCTTCCACTGACAGTACCTCTTGACTTTGTGTTTATCTTTGCAGCATTCTTTTCTCCTTAGTTCATGATTGATTTTTTCCTCATAAATTATTTTGGGCTGTACTTGCATATCAGGAGTCACATTATCCTGTGTTGTTAATGGCTTCCCCTCATCCTTGCTTTTTTTTTTTTTTTTCCCTGAAAACTCACACTGCATTGAATTGCAAAAGGTCCTGCTTCAGATCTTCACTGGACATCAGATTTTTATAGTATCTTGTCAAAAGAAACAAAGTGTCCTCTTTCTGACTTTATTTTACAATATACCCTTATAGGGTATATTCACACCAGGCTTTAACCATGTCATCCAAGCACAATGTTCACCATAAAATGGCTTTATATATTCAGTGTTAAGAGTAAATTAGTCAATGAACTGGCAAGGCCTTAAAACCAAAACCCTTTTATCCTTTATATGAGGGAAGCAATTGCTCATGAATGCTATGACTGTGTTTGCCCAGGGCTGAAGAAACAGTGTGCACCTGAATAACTGATAGAGCCCAATCTGAGGACAATTAAAATGTACACAACTATTTGGCAGAGGTAGAATCACCCTTGCAAGACATGCCCCAGCTCCCTGTTTTCATAATAGGAAGAGCAGATGCTCTTGGGAAATTTGGCAGCACAACACGTGGGGAGAACAAGCAAGCACCGAAGGCATACGATGTGAAAACAGTTAAGCTTGGTTGTTTTTTTTTTTTCCTTCCATGAACAAAGCAGCAAGCTATTCTACCACCTTCCCGCTCTCTCAAGTGGTGGCTGTGAGTGGCGTGGCAGAGAGTAATCAATGCACTCCTGAAGGATGGGCACTGCAGCCTCAGTGTGTGATATGCCAAATATATTTGATTTCCAATATGCATGTATGCATAGAAAGCTTCCAATGGCTGGAGCTGACATTTATCTTCAGCATCTAGGACTGGTGGGGCTGGTCACCCCTGTGCTCATGAGTGAAAGTAAATGTCAGGAAAGATTAGTGGCCATGTACCACCCACACACATGGATATTTTTCATTCTCTGTGTATTCCTCATGCTGCTCTTCATTTAAGTAACAGTTGTGAGAAATTAAATGTACCTGTGCTCCAGAGGGAGCAGAATTATGGAAATGAGAGTGGCATTATCACGTGGGACTTTTTGCTGGGATTCTTTTTGATGCAAAATACTACTCACCACACCAGTTTGTTTTCCTCTGCAAATTAGAAATGGAGGCATGACAAAGATTATTAATTGGATCTATTCATTTGTGAATGTGGTTACTCCTGGACCAGGCAGGGGTGAGGGTGGGGGAGACAGACACTGAAGCATTCTTCTAAATTATCTGTGTGTTAACCAGTGTGCCCATCTCTTATAGTTAAAAAAAGGAAACAGAAAGGAACAAAGGAAGAATCTATGAAAACATGGGCATATGAATGATTCCTTAGGATAGAAAATGTGAAGAGAACATTGCAAACCATCAGATGTAAAAAGCAGCTCATAAGAGCAGACCACCTCCCACCTGGTCAATGGGCAGCTAAGACCAAAAAAAGCATGGTAATAATGAGAAAAACTCACCTCTTTCTCCTCATCCATCTCAGGTCTAAGCCCACCCATGGTCTTCCTCTCATTGTTTCAACTTTATGCCATTAAATATATTAAAAGCAGAGTTAAAGTGCATTCAAGGGACACCTGCGTGGCTCAGTGGGTTAAGTGGCCAACTCTTGATTTCTGCTCAGGTCATGATCTCAGGGTTGTGAGATGGAGCCCTGTGTCTGGCTCCACAATCAGCAGGGATTCTACTTGAAATTCTCTCTCTCCTCCTTTGCCCCTCTCCCCACTTGTACAAGCATGTGCTCTCTCTCTAAAATAAATAAATAAAATCTCTTAAAAAAGTGCATTCAAGATTTTCCAAATTAAAAATAAATAAATAAATAAAACAGAAAAATGCACCAATCACATGTTTATGGGCATTCAAAGACCATTTATTTCTTTCTGAAAAGGTAACAAGGCCCCGCGGAACACGGGTTAGCCCTCACTAAGGACACTTGGCTGCTGATGCTGGAAACACTCGATTCTCTGATGAGGCCCGTGGGGTCCGTCTGGCTCATCACATCCCTGATACTGCACAGAGCACACCACAGAGCTCTCCAAAATCAACAATAGGAAATTCTGTACAGAACTTCTTCCTCTTCCTGCTGACCATGGAGACTTGAAATTCCACTCCCCTAGTGACCCTCTTCCTTTCAAGTGTAATAGCAGAAACCTGAGGACTCTCAAACTCAACCCACACACTCCTTCACAAAAAAGAAACTGCTTAGAAAAGACATCCATCTTGTCTTGGGCTGAAATAGCATGAAACAGGAAGAGTGTGAAATCAGGCAGTAAGCAGCACCCATGCATGTGTGTGGGCCAGACACGCACACAGTCATGTACTCACCTCCCCCCAATCCCTGAGGGTGCTACAAGAAAAGGAAGCCTCTGAGGATGACACATTCATCCATGTAAGGGTCTAAGCAATTAAGCTTTCACTATTGGTTTGATTTTTCTTTTCCTTTTTGTGGTTTATAAACAGCAGACTAGACTTTCCCTAAGAATGAAAAATCCTGATTTTTGTCTCACTCATTCCCTGAAGATACAGAAGATATGAAGAAAATGGGCAGGGAGAGTAGGGAATTGCATGATTGGGATCTTTTCTAAGATATAAAACAGGTCAGATCACCTGGTTGAAGAGCATCCACTAAGAGAAGAGTACTCATCTGTCAGTAGTGGAAGACCCCTTTGAGTTTGCAAATTCTGCTCAAGGACACAATAACTTAAAACATCTCTGATAGGCTTTAGCTTTTCCAAAAGAGTAAACTATACCAGCTATGCTTTATTTCCCCATCTAAATCTGAGAGTTTTTTCTTGTCAAACTGTAATAACACTAGTACCTAGTAATTATATGTTAAAAATGTGCTAGGCTTTACACACACATTATCTCACTACATTTTCACAATAACTCTATGAGAAAAATAGTATTTTTCACATGAGAAGCCTAAGGCAAAGAACATTTTAGTGACTTCTCCAAACTCCTGTTCTTCTAAGTAACAGGGTAAAATCTGAACTGAGACAATCTGACCCAAGAGCTCATGCTCACGTGTTTTGATCTATTTTCACAATACACAACTTTTGTGCACCTTTCAGACATTATACTGTGCTCATGGTAGACGTTAAATCAATACTTGTTGAATTAATTAACATGAAAGCAAAAAGGCATGGATTCACATGGAAATAGTAAACACGTCAATGCTGGGTGCCTGGGTGGCTCAGTCAGTTGCACGACTGCCTTTGGCACAGGTCATGATCCTAGGGTCCTGGGATCAACCCCCACATTGGGCTCCCTCCTCAGGGGCGGAGAACTTACTTCTCCTTCTCCCTCTGCCTGCTGCTCTATCTACTTGTATTCTCTCTCTGTGTCAAATAAATAAAATCTAAAAAAAAATACAGTTAAAACAAATTCTTAAAAATAAATAAAATAAACATGTCAATGCTGAGTATTAATCAAATCACCTATAGAAAAAATATCCCGGGATGCTAAGCAAGGCACCAAAGGATTCCTGTCTTAAAAGGGCTGGGCTAGACATACCTGGTGTAAGCAGAAGTTATCATTCATGATTTTATCAGAATTCATCCACTCATCTAATTTTTCATTCCTTCAAATAGGTCTCAAACGCCCATCTTGTGGGTCACTCTTTTAAACAAGGCAGGGTGTAGAACGAGGGCCATCACTCCTGCCCTAAAGAGTTCACCACTGTGGAGCGGAGGGGCAAGTATGGATAATTCACAGGAGAAGCATTAATAAAGCCACCAGAGTCTCCCCTTGGACAGTGAGGAGCTGAACTGAATCTGTATGCTGAGTGGAAAGTGCTAAGGGAGAGTCCCATGTTTAGAATTCTAAGCTTTGGAATTCCAAATGCTTTGAGTTACTACAGCAGAGTCCAGGGCTCAACTCTCTCCTCGGTATTCCACCAAAAAGGCAGAATGAACCAAAAAGAATAGAAAGGAGATCTGGCCTTGTTTTCACTTCACTTTCGTGGAAGCATCTTACTGACATAATTGTGGAAACGCAGGGAATATAGTCCTGACCAGGGAGATACTCTCTGCGGAGCTTTGAATCCATTTTAATGAATCTAGAGTTATTTGTGAGTCCTCAAGCCCCATGAAGTTAAGTAGACTGTTCAGTGCATAGTATTTGTGTTGTTAGTCTGCTTATTTGTTTATCTGTCTGATTTTTTGTTGGTCTGAACTGTTTTAGCTTAGTTAGAGGGTACACCGTGATTTAGACCTCTGTGAATGAGGTGAGTTCCAAATGAGAAAACAGACTTACAATTTACTCACAGTCACAAAAATCATTAGACTCTCTTTCATTTAGAATGATATGGTGAGATGGTAAGTGGTGTTATTTTTTTATCCTTAAAAACATCTTAATTAACTGCCTCTGACACTATGCCTGACGATTTACAGAGGAACAAAAGATGCACCAATGTTGCCGTTCTTAGAGGTTTATAATCTAACAACAGAGGAAGAAAATATATTAAGGATCCTTTGGCCCAGGATAGCTTCTGAGAATCTTTTGAAACCATGAGAGCCATATCATGTGCTCTGCCAACACTACTGGACAGAAAAATGATCTAGAGCCAGAAACACAGTCACAAGTAATAAAGCACACACATACACAAAAGGAAAACTTTCTTGATAAGTGTTAAGACTAGAATAATACAACAGTATAGGACAGGCCCAGGAAAAATAGACCAATGGAAGAGACAAGAACTCAGAAAAAGAACTGAGTATATATAGGAACTCAACAGGAAAACAATAGCCCCACAGAGCAACAGAGATGACTGACTATTTAGCAGATGGCACTGAAAGCCCATCTGTGGAGGTACAGTTTACCCTGTCCAGGTACGGAGAGGGACACAAAGGGAAAGGGCTTCATCCCAAACTCACTGGCAGGTACAACATGGAAGAAACAGGAAATACAATTGAATCTCATGACCTAAAGAAACTGAGTTAAGGTGAAACACAAGGAAATAGGAGCCATGATGAGTGTCTTTAACACTGTCATTCTTGACCTGGATGCATGAGGACAATTATTTGGATGTGATAAGGTGTGGGTGAAGTTTCTTCAGCATCTCTTTTACAGCCTTTATATATGAATTGTCATCTCTCTTTCCTTACACTAACAAGAAAACACAGAAAGGGGAGAAAAGGAAGAGAGCTCCTTGAGTTTAGAGAAAAATTTCAGTCTGGAGAGCATGGAATTATTTTCAAAATGTATGGAGTGTCCATTCTGTGAAGTACTCAAAATTAGAGATAATAAGACAACTTCAAAGCAGCAGATCTGTCCAAAGTCTAGAGTACTTCTACTCACATCCCATGCCACTAAACCCCAACATGGAAGTCCTTGACATCCATAGTGTGGCTTTAACCCATAGTAAGAAGCACAGAGGACTCACTGTGGCCCCACCACCACCACTCAGTCTCAAAACCAGCAGATTAAAGGGCCCTGCCCTCCAGAGTTGATGGGCAAATGGTAATAGGTTAAGAAGACATAGTTTTGAGTGACTACAGAGGAACATGAACAGGTGCATATAACTCATACAGAGTATGGCTAAAAGAACGGAGTGGATTTGAGGTTAGGAAGACAAAAACCATGAAAGGTCTCCTAGAGAATGTGGCCTGCCTTCAACAACCTCCTCTCTTATAGAATGTCCCATCTCTCATAATTAACCAAGACACCTGTATAAACTTCCTTTGCTTCTGATTACATATTCCTGAAAAGATTTTGACCTTTCTATCTATTTCTTAAGCAGCCTACCACCCAAATGGAAAGCAGAATTAGTTCTCTACTGTTGTTAATCTTGAGTTGCATGTTAATTGACCTGTAAAAGCCCCGCTGCTGTATTGTATTGGCCCTATAATTAAATGTGTTTCATTACAGATGTTTCAGGGACAGAGGTAGAGTCCCCTTGCCTGCTGACAAACAAACCCATCAGGTAGGTCTTAAACACCAATGGTCTTCAACAGACACAAGGTGAGGAAGAGAAACAGTCAGCAGGTAGATAACTTGAAGTAATCCTCTGGAGAATTGAGGGGTCAGAAGGGTGTTTCTGTACAGTCACTTAATGTGCTACTGAAAATGCCTTTTTGGGAGGATTGGTATGATTTATAGAAATGAAAGAGGGATTTTCATACCTGTGCCTTGTTAGAGATCAAATATCCCAACAATCACCTCAGCTCAAAAGCCAACTGCATTCTTACCACACATGTGGGGGCAGCCAGCAAGACCCAGAAGCAAAGGGCACAGAGTGAGGAAGACACAACCCTGCTCAGGCAAGCTGGAGTACTTCATGGGTAAGAGACAAAGAAACAGGCAGTCATTTAGTCATTTCGAGCCCCTCCACCAGTCCTGGAGTCCATTTGTCAACTTTGCTAGGTGCATCTGGTGATGGCAGCAGTAGCCTGCCACTCTTGAATCTGAATATTTTCAAGAAACAGTTATCAACGATGGTGCTGAGTGCAGAGGACCATGAGCTCTGTCATGGCATATGACAGGCCTGAGGCTGTGGCAAGTAACAAGTGTTGAGTAGCACGACCCTCTGCATCTAGATAGCATGTGCCGTGGGAAAGCATACCTCAACTTGCAGATGGGTTTGATTCATGGTGCTGTTTGCCTATGATGTGAGCAAGTCACCTCACCTGGTTAGGGCTTGGTTACTAGTAAATAGGGGGAAATACCCTGATTTCTTCACCACTTCATTGTGAGAATTCATTCTGATAAAGCCCATGAAAGTAATTTTAAACTGGAAAGCAGGGGTGCCTGGGTGGCCCAGTTGATTAAGCATCTGCCTTCAGCTCAGGTCATGATCCCAGCATCCTGAGATCAAGCCCTGTATTGGCTCCCTGCTCAGTGGGGAGGCTGCTTCTCCCTCTCGCTCTTCCTGGACCCTCCACACTACACTCTTTCTTGTTCCATTCTCTCTCTCAAATAAATAAGATATTTAAAAATAAATAAATAAACTGGAAAGCATTCCTGTTGGCCAAATACAAGCTACTTGTGTTATGCACATGGCTAGGTAGTTTATGCATTTTAGTTTTACTCTATTCCTATATAAGGTAGTATGACTGCAATTATTCAATAGACCAAGGAAGTTGGGGAGATAGAAACACTTCCATCTTTCTATTAGAATGACTTAGACCTATTTGTCTTATAAATTCTTTCTCCGATTCTGAGTAGGCTAAACAATTAATGAAAAGAGCAACTCCTCACCCACCACAGTTCAATTAGGAACTGGTTTTCTGGAATACTGAAAACTCCATGTCTACTTTCTCTGCCTATGGCTGTCAGCTTCCTCCAACACACCCCCGCCCCCACCCAGGAAGCAAAGCATTGTAAACTATAGCCATGCCTCAAGCATTTAAAAAAATAAAATAAAATAAGAATAAAAAAATAAAAACAAAGAGAGAGAAAGAAAGAAAACACAAAAACCTTCTTTTCAGGTTTAAATTGTGTTGTTGTTTTTTTCTATTGATCTGGTGATTTTTGTTTTGAACTAGGTGAAAAGAAAATTGGTTTTGCTGTCTTGTCCCTTCTTGCCTTTATCTCCCCCTTCCCTGCTCCTCTCCAACCGCACTGCTGTGGTTCCCTTTTGGATCCTCATTATTTCTCCACACAGTTCCTTGCATCCATGCACCTGACTGGTCCTCCCGGGCCATCTGCCATAGGGCCACCAGAATGGCATATGGATAAAACAGGCAAACAAAAAGCACCAACAAAATAAGCCCAGTTGAGATTTTGTTATCCAACTCTCAAAAAAAAAAAATCAATAGGTTTCCATCAATCAAAAAATATAGTTTCAAACCTTGAGCACAGCATTTGAGAGCATCTGTGTTTTTTTGGACCTCTTCTCTCTCTGCTTGTAAAGTATAGGGTTTTTGATTCTTCTTCTTCTTCCTTTTTTTTTTTAACATTTACCAAATATTTATTAAGCATGTTCCATGTTGGGCACTGTTTTAAGCACTCAGGATACATATCCATGAACAATGTATTCACTATGTTTTATTGATTATTGAAGTATAATTGGCATACCATGCTATATTAGGTTCAGGTGTACAATATAGTGATTCAACAATTCCAACTCAGTGCTCATCACAGTTAAGTGTAGTCACCATCTGTCACCATACAACATTATTACAATATTACTGTCTTTCCTATGCTGGAAATTTGTACCTCTTAATCCCCTTCACCTATTTCACCCTTTTCTCCCACCCCTCCCCTCTGGCAACCACCAGTTTGTTCCCTTTATTTGTCTGTTTTGGGTTTTTTGTTTTGTTTATTTCGGTTTTAGATTTCATATATAACTGAAATCATATGAAATTTGTATTTTTTCTATCTGAATTTCATATGAAAATCATATGATATTTGTCTTTTTCTATCTGAATTAGCATAATACACTCTAGGTCCATCCATGTTGTTACAAATGGCAAGACCTCATTTTTATACATATATATTCATCTATATAAGTGAATATACATGTTCATACATATGCATATAATACATATAAAATTAATATATAAACATATATAATGGAATATTATGTATGCATACATATATATAACAATATATATTTTTAAAATTTTATTTATACTTTGAGAGAGTGACAGAGAACACAACCTGAGGGAAGGAGAGAGGAAGAGGGACAAGGAGACTCCCCACTGAGCATGGAGCCCAATGCATGTCTTGATCCTAGGACCTCAAGATCATGACCTGAGCCAGAGGCATATAGATGCTTAACTAATTGAGCCACCTGGGAACCCCTATACATCTTCTTTATCTATTCATCTATGATGGACACTTGGCTTGCTTCCATATCCTGGGTACTATAAATAATGCTGCAGTAAACACAGGGGTGCATGTATCTTTTCAAATTTGTATTTTCTAATCTATGTATTTTATTTTATTTTTTTAAAGATTTTATTTATTTATTTGACAGACAGAGATCACAAGTAGGCAGAGAGGCAGGCATAGGAAGAGAAAGGGGGAAGCAGGCTCCCTGATGAGCAGAAAGCCCGATGTGGGACTCGATCCCAGGACCCTGGGATCATGACCTGAGCCAAAGGCAGAGGCTTTAACTCACTGAGCCACCCAGGCACCCCTAACCTATGTATTTTAAATACCGTCTATGTATTATGACTTCCCAGGGTAAACCTCTGGCCTTAAGTTCCAACCTCTTTCATATTCATGTGCCCACTTCACGTCTCCACTAGGATGTCATCCCATCTTATTGTGCACAACATAACTCCTGATCTTTTCTGACATATTTACCTCACCCACAGTATTTCCCAGGCCAGATGTTGTCAACTTTAGCCAAAAACTCTAGAGTTACCCTTGACTCTTCTGTTTCCCCCACACTCTACTTCTAATTCATCCACAAATCTTATTGGCTCTTCCTTCTAAATGTACCCAGAATCTGGTAGGGAGCACACCCACTGAAGCCGCCATCCTCACCATCATCTATGGCTTGTTCCTAACTGGACCCCTGCTGCCACATCTGCCCCAACACAGCAGCCAGAGCACTCCTTTACAAACATATGTCACTCCTCTGGTCAAAACTGTAGAGTGGCTCCCTGATGGTGAGACAATCCTTGAGGCCTGATGTGATCTAGATGCTGTCACCTTTCCACCCTCCAACTTTGCCTGATGGACCCACCTGAGCCACACTTGCCTCTGGCTGGCCTATGAATACTTCATGTTCACTTCTCTCTTGGCTATTACACAGCCTATTCCCTCTGCCCAGAATTCCTTCTCTAGACAGATGTGTTCATCATCATTCCATCACCTCTTTCAAGGTATTACTCAAATGCTACTGTCCTAATGATATACCCTAGATATACTATCTACCCTGCCTCTGTATCTCATCCTACTGTTTGGTTCTGTGATTCACTCATAGGTATTTACTACCTTTTACATTCTGTGTACTTTATCTATGTTTTATTTTTACCGCCTGTCTCTCTTCACTAGAATGTAAGATCCATAAGGGCAGGTATATTTACCTTCACATTCACTAGCCTATCCTGAGCTCTTGTAGCAATGCCTAGGAATAACAGTCTATTGAAAAGTATTTGTTGAATGAGTGAATGAAGAAATGAGCACTCATTCTGTTTCAGCAATCTTATCTCCCGCCATTGTCTTCAGTCTAGAATCTACTTGGAATTCTGATCATACAAACACACTCCGTAGTTTTTGAAGACACTACTCAAGCTCCAATGTTCATCCTCCCACAATCATCCCCAGAAAATACAATCTACTCTTCCAGATTTAATCCAAATACAGCTCCTCCCCTCCCTCCCATTCTTCCTTCCTTCAGGACTTCCTCCTTCCTTCACTCCCTCCCTGCCTCCCTCCATCTCTTCCTTGTTTCCACAAAGATTGTAGTATATTTTAGGCAGTATTTACTGTGTTAGCCATGGTAGATGTAGGAAAAAAAATATAAGACACAGGTTCCACCTTCAATTAGCTTATAGTTCACTAAAGATTTCTCCAGTGCCTCCCTAGGAATAAGTCACTATAATGTTTCACTGAGTGGGTGGCAGCCTCAGATGGTGAAAAGGGCATATAGGCTTAGCCTTAAGAAAACAGTGCATAGTCCAATTCCACCATTTACCAATGAGCTTACTCAAAACATCCAGTGTCTAGAAGCTCCTGTCTCTTCATCTTTAACATGAGGATAATTCTTACCTTAAAGTTATTTGATAATTAAACTAAAAAATAATAATAATTATAGCATGTTAAGTACTACATAATAACACAATCAGTAATAGATATATGAATAATAAATAAGCAAACTAAGTGGTGAACAGATGTCCTTTTAGCAAGTAGTTGTCATCTAGACATGAAGTCCCTTCCCTTCCTGCAATACAATACAGTGACCTAGTTCCTTTCTTGTGACCCGTATTTGACTCTGCCTCACTCTATAAGGCATCTAGTTATCTGCTTCCCGTGGGATGCCAAGTTCCTTGAGACCACCCCTAGTACAGCTTTGCATACTGTAGACTTCAATTCATGAGGGCTAAGGAATAAATGTCCTCCATTCCTATATTTCCCTCCCTCAGTTGTCCTTGTGCCTCTCTTTATTATTCTTCTGATACTCTTCCCTCTTTGTCAAGCCTCTTTCCTCCCCATCACTTTATTTTTCATTTCATCCTTCTGGAAAAGTATTTCTCTCTTCCACTCCACATGTTCCTCATCCCCATCTCTGTCCCCCGCCCCCACTGCCTCACACACCTTCCCTTTCCTGTTCCCCAGGTTATAGCACAATCTTTCCTTCTCTTTTCTCTTGATCATCACTCTCTGTCAGGCTCCTGTCCTCTCAGACCGGCCTGGGGAAGTTTTATTGATCTCTCAGTAATGCCCGAGTGCCTCTGAAGGTTAAGGTCAACAAGAGTAAAGCATCCTGCTGAACCACAAAACCTAAACTCGACTTCAGTATGAGCAGTTATCAATTATTCAGAGCTGTCAGATCACAGGGCACTCTCCATCTGGAGATACTGTGAAGGAAAACGTGGGCTGATCACACGGAGGTTAGTGTGGGGAAGACCAATTTCTCACAACCCAGGGAACACCCCCCCCCCCAAGCACTGCCAGGAGGTACACGATAAAGGTAAGATGCAGCCATTTCATTGGTCACGGGAAAAAGGGCGCCTAATGCAATCCCATCATGAAGAGAGACCATCAAATAAGATATCGATGTCCAAACAGATTTCTGGCTTTGAAACTTTTTCTTCTCTCCCATAATCCCATGCATAGCTAGCCTTAAAGTCTTTACTTGCTAACTAATTAGGCACCTGGGGTCTACAAGTTCTACATAAATCAAACCCAGATAATGATGGGTTTTGTCATTTCCACTACGCCTTGGTTTACTTTGCTGACATATTAAAAGCTCATGTGCCATCTTAACAATAAAAATACAGAATATTTTAGTTAAAAATACACTTCAAACAAAGAGCTGTAAATTAGAAGACTGGTGTTAATCTCCAGCTTCTTCTTTCCAAGGTAATATGTGCCATCATCATGAGTAAAAAGACCCATCAAGGTGGCATCATGACCCATTCCAGCTCATTTTGAATGCCCTTGCATGTGTAGTTTCACTACTGGCAAATCCCTCCCCCCACCTTCAATGAGGCAGTACCATACACACTTCAGGACTATTATTCGGTGCCACATGTCTCTGGGATGCCCTTCAGTGTGGCTTGGAAACTCCTCCTGCACAACCCCAGTTCTTCTTTTATTGTAAAATAGCTGAATTCATGATACTGCATGGCAACTCCATTGGAAGCAGGCTAGGACAATGATTAGAAGTACAAACTCAAGAACCCACCTCGGTCCGAATCCTGACTCTAACATCTTTTCTTTCAGGGTCTCAGTTTTCTACTCTGTAGATATGGGAATAACAATGGCATCTGCCTCCAATAGTCATTTTGATGAGCAAAATGTAAATTACTTACAGAAGACCTTGGGGAGAGTAAGTGCTATGTATCAGTGGTGGTTACTCTGCCTATAGCAGCTCTGTCATGGAAAACAATCATTACTACATTTTCTATTATATATTCTGTGTCTATTCCAGAGCCTAGAACATTCTAGCAAGTAGTTGTTGAATCAAAGGATGCTCTAAAACCAGGATTGGTGCTCTCAGTCTACTTTCTCAGTGCATCTGTCTTGAATCATTTTTATCAAGGTCTCAGGAAAAAGTCACCATGGGTCACTTACTTTTCTGTTCCTCTTGCAAACAAAGGATCTGGCAATCATATCACAGGTACTTATGGAATGAAAAATCTTGGAAGATGGAGGTAGTATCTCCCTCCAGAGCAGAGGGCATATATTATTTACTGCCCAGTATCACGAAGATACTGTCTCCCTCTTAGACAAATATCAAACAGGTTTGCTTGCAGCCCATTATAAAAGTTTCAGGTTCCCTAAACTTGGGGTTAATGACTATGAAGAAAACCCATCCAGTGCATGGCACCCACATGGCTCCTCTGCACATCACCTGTGGGCTTTGAAGCATGGAAAGCTGATGTGAACTTGAAGCTCACACTGCTTCCTGTGCCCAAATAATGATGCCCTTTGTCTCTGACCCAGGAATCTTGTGCCTTCTGCCACCATTTACACAACAGTAGCAGAATACCCAGTTAGTTTGATGGTTAGGTAAAATCTCAGACCCTCCACAGTTCCTGAAAAAGTTTTGATAATAAGAATGGGAGAGTAATGGATATAGAGCCTTCTGAAAGAGAAAGGATGTGTGCCTCACAGGCTGCATTAGAGAATATAAAACAATCGGGATCCTACAGCACATGTTATTGCCTAATCAATAGTGGGTAAGTGGGTACATTATTACACAATAATAGTGTAAGGACCCCATGGTCCTGTCTATGACTGAATATTTGGAGACTGTCCCAGAAATGGTGACCGGTTATTCCTTACACTACTCCAGGTAGGAGATGGAAGGGATATTATCAGGATAATGAGGCAGCAAACCTTACAACCCCAGTGGAAAGACAAAATAGCTATAGCTGTTGACCCCAGGAATCCCCAGAGCTAAAATAAATGACCTTAACAATGATTATACAGAATTCTGGGTAAACTGAAAATACCAGAAACTTGTTTGTTTGGTAGTTCCTGGCTTACTGGCATGGAGCTGTTCTCCACCTCCAAATCCCTTCATCTTTCTGACCCTTTCTACTCTGTTCAGCTGCTTTAAGGAGAAAGATGACTAGGGATGGAGCTGAGAGCTCCCTGTCCCCATGTATGCTAAGGAACTACAAGGAGAGGAAGAAATCAAAATATTCCCTAGTCTTGAGGTGCCTGGGTAGCTCAGTGGGTTAAAGCCTCTGCCTCCGGTTCAGGTCATGATCCCAGGGTCCTAGGATTGAGCCCCGCATTGGGCTCTCTGCTTAGCAGGGAGCCTGATTCCCCCTCTCTCTCTGCCTGCCTCTCTGCCTACTTGTGATTTCTATCTGTCAAATAAATAAGTAAAAATCATTTAAAAATACATTTCCTAGGCCATTTCACTTAGAATGGCTTTCAAGTCACTATTCTACCAGTTCCCATTGTGGAGAGGCACTCAGATTTAGCTCATGAGGTTTGAGCAAGGTTAACAGTAGGATAGGGAAGTTAATGCGAACTAGCATTCTGGGCCCTTTAAACCAATTCATTGTACTCTTGTTGTTGCTGTTGCTTCTCCGTCAACAGTAGGAACTGAGGTTTTACAAGCTTGTATTTTCATATCCCAGAAATGTCAGAGGGATCTTCTTGATTACAGAGAGCTGGAGATAGAGGAATGCCAGTGGGACAAACTCCCTGGACATATGTCATCGGGGCCTGCGTTAAGATTTAACACTAATGCTTCTTTTCTCTGATGTCCAAAGCTTTTACTCACTGGTTGATATCTGGCTGATTGGCAAGTTAGAAGCCTCAGTCTCTATGACCTTGGATACAGTGTTATCACACCTTTACCAGCAGGGAACCCTGGCTGATAAACCCCTATAAAATTCAAGGGTCTGTTTGCCAAGCAGTTTCTTTGGACTATGTGGGTAGATTTATAATATCCAGCCCCACCAGACATCAAGGGAAAGCTGCTGTCTCTTCAGCCCCTCGCCACCAAGAAGGTCTGGCATCTCACTGGACTCTCTGAGTAACAGATAAAAGGATGCACCTTACTTCAGCACCCTACTTGCTCTTCTGTACTAACTCTCAGATCAGCTTCCTTTGATGGGTCCCAAACCAATCGGCTGTGTTGGAATCTGTCCAACAACCTGCAGCATGTTGTCTACTTTTGGTATCCCGTAACCCTAATAACTCCTCTAAGCTACATGTTTCTGTGACTGATGATTTTGCTGATTGGAGTCTCTGGCAAAGAGAGGGTGGCTCACCCAGAGGTGTACCTTGGGATTTTGGACCCTTTCTCTCCTTGACATGGCTACTAGATACAACTCTTTTGGAAAAGCAGCTATTAGCTTATGATTGGGCTCTTGTCAAAACTGAACACATGACCTTTAGAGGCCTTGAGAATCTCCAGTCCGATATTCCCATTCCGAGGTGTCACAATTAGGGCCAAACAATCATCAAGATGCGAGAGCTCAACAAGCCATGCTTGTCAAGTGGAAATAGTCCCTTCAAGAATGCAGCCTGCCTAGTTAAGTAACATCTCAGCTTTACAGGGAAAGTTTCAGCTATCCCTTTGAGGAAACTTTATCCCCAATTCTATTGTCTGAATCAAAGCCACTGGCCCAGTGAAGCTCTCAGTTCATAGACGTTCCCCCAAATGCTTGTACTTGGCTGACTAGATCATTCAACTAAGATGAAACACAATGGTATCCTCTACATGGTGGCAGGTGTTCAACCTTAGCTCCAATAGAACAGAACCAAAAATGGACATGGCCATTCCACTCAGTGGGCAGAGATCAAAGCTGTTCACATAGTTCTGGCTAATACTCTCCTTGATGAATCTTGTTACATTTGTACTAATTCCTGGACTGTGGTCAACAGCCTAGCTGTTTGGTCTACCACTAAGAAAACTACAGACTTAAAGATGAGACACCCCTGTTTGAAGCCACAAGTTGTGGGAAAAAAATCACAGAACTGCTAATCAAACCACATGGGTTACTCATTTAGATCCCCACAGCAAGGACTGGTTCTCTCATGACACTGACTAGGATTACACCACTTGGATGGGTACCACTGAAGCCTGGATGAATCCTTGAACTTGAAAACACATCTACCATCCTAGGCTGGGCACATGGCAAATGACTCTATGTTTCCCATGCAAAGGCTACCACTTTTGACTCCTGCCAAATTTGATCTGTTTATCTTGTAGAAGTGGGAAGGCTCATTGCCTGGGGCATTGCTCCTGCCCACTGCTGGAAAACTGACAACATCTGACTGTTCACTCCTCTCCTTCAGGGCTAATGATGTTGCCTCACTATGGTGGACATTTTTCAGGGTACAGTGTTTCTGTTCCAAAATAATCTGCTAATTTAGCCACAAACTCTGTGGTCCTTAAAACTAATCTGGGTCATGTGTTGAGCTTTCTAGAGCCTTTGTAGTCTAGCAGTCTTTTATCATTAAAGCAACTCAACAAAGGGCTGATAGTCAAGGTATTTGATGGACCTTTATCCTCCCTATCAGCCACAGGCATCGGATATCAGTGAGTGTTGGAACAGCCTCTGAAAAATTGAATCAAAAAGATTTCTGACTCTTTCCCTTGACTCCTCCTAATTCACACACCTTAATATATCACTTTGGTTCCTGAATGTGGCTGTTCCAAGAAAGAAATCATTTCTTTTTGTCACTTCCTGGATAATAAACAGGACAAAATAAATTGGGGGTTGGGAGAGGATTATGAAAGCCTTTCCTGAAAATTCAAGATATTGCCCTGACCATTCCTGGGCATGTTTTTCTTTCCTTCCCATAAAAGCAACCCCAGCACAGCCTGGTCGGTCCATCCTCTGCACGGTAACATGGACAAAAGGGGATCTAGAGGATTCAAACTCAATTCTGGTGTAGTCTCCTGGATTCTCTTGTTGGACCAACATGATCCTAGATCAAAAGGATAATGGCCACATGGTTGAGTACACTCTTGTCCAAATCCCTCTACAGTGGCCCACATAAACCAAAGTAGGGACATAACACATTTTCGTTAGTTTTATGAAAGTGTCCTTAAGACTCTTGAACTTGATTCTTCTAGATAAAAGACCTAGGTACAAGCAGATGATTGGAAAAGGTGAAATAAGAGCTACTAGATAGGACTCGCCAATTTTGTTGAGGTAGAGGCAAAAAATCCAGGTCCCTGGGGAGGAATAACTCAGATCCTGGAAAGTACAGGGAGGAAGGGACACAAATCATTATTTGCTTTTCAGAACTACCCATGGAGCCTACCCATGAGGAAAAGAACCTGGTACAGTACTCCCAAACTGTTGCAAGCACCTTAATTTCACCGACTGCTGAGTCTGCCATAACACCCCTGATGGCTCTGATCACAATTTGGTCACTATTCTCCTTACCCTTATAGAAAAGTGGATCAGAAACAGTAGGAGATGGCCCCAGGTCCTACTATCCTCTCACAAGACATCTGTCAACATCCTTTGTTGTCCTCCCTGCCCCCTTCCCATAGTCATGCAAACTGAGTATAGAGCATCTACTTGGGCCACATACATCATCCTCCTGGGACCTGAAGGGCAAAAGGGACTGGTGTGAGCATGAAACTCATGCCTCTTGCTGTGTCAGAAGTAGTGAAGTTCTTTGTCTTTGAACCAGGAGTCTTGTGTCTCCTGCCAGCATCCAAGAAAGAGTAGCAAGCTACCTTGTTAGCTTAAAAGTCAGGTAAAATTTCAGACTCTTCACAGTGTTGAACAGGGCCCAAGATATCTCAGTAAATGAGGGTTCCTGTCTTTCTTCCCAATGACATTATTCCCCATGTTGAGCTGGTCATAAATTTAGTGGAATGTCCACAATAAATGCCAAGAATTCGCTATTGTGAGACAAAAGCAGCAGAGTGGGAGGACTCCTCTAGGGAGGACTCCCACTTTTCACTACTTTGCTAAGACACATTGAACTGCCTGGTTTGTGGAATACCAAACTTCACATTATAAAGTGCAAATTCACCCATCCACATACACCAAAATTAATTTATCATCTTCAAAGCCCTTTTATTTCAGATATAGAAAACGAAAGGAGGTGGAGGGAAAGTGGTGTGTGTATATGTATGTGTATGTGTGTTTGTATGTATTTCTCTGAGATCAAAGCCATTGATTTCAGGTTCACATCACAAGAATTATTGATACAAATAATTTTTTTGTTTTTCTTTTTTTTTCAGTGTTCCAAGATTCATTGTTTATGCACCACACCCAGTGCTCCATGCAATATATGTTTTTTGTTTTTCTTAATGTGATTTTCTCATTGATGAATAGAGTGATATGGGGAAGTTCTTGAAGTGTGTGCTGAATTATAAATGAAGATTTAATCCCTGCAGTTTGGGCTCACCTGTGTAGTATTCTCTGTGGCCAGGATATCTCTTTACTCCATCCTGCATGGTTATTCCTTTTACCAAACAGTGGAGGCTGGAACTTCATGTCAAAGCATCCTGGGTGAGCAACGTCCCTTTCCATGCCTGATGCCATTTCCCCTATGGTACTGAAGTACCCAAGATACTTTCCAAGAGCTTTTTATATTCTATGTCTCTAAAGACTGCTAAATTGGGTCGGATGTGTGGGATTAAGCTCACCTCATAAAATTTGCTTGAGAAAAATCTCAGTTCCATTAATGCTTCATAAAAATTTTACAAGGTTTCTGCTAAAGGAAGGAAAACAAACAGAGGTGGTGTCGGCATCTAGGCACTCTTTAAATCAAACATTCTCTCTCTAATGCATTTTTTTTATGGCACCAATCAGAAAAGCAATCAACCACGAAGCCTGCGGCTTCTTCCACTTGCATTCCTAGAGCAACATTTCCACGATCTTTAAACATTCTACATGAAGCCATGGGAGAAGTAAATATGTATATCCACCTACCTATATTCTTTGGAAGAGTTCTTTGGCTCTAAAACGTCTCTATCAATATGAACACTCCACACCCTCCAATTTGAGTTTAGGAAAATAGGATAAGATGATGAATGTCTCTTCACTCTTCCAAAATGCTCCAGGGGGAGAGAGAGAGATTAGAAACAGTGGATGTTTAAGACTACAGAATGAAAATTAAAATACTCCTACATGTCTTATCTTTATTTATCTTTTATTAATTATTTTGACTAACATATAATGTATTATTTGCCCCAGGGATACAGGTCTGTGAATATCTTATCTTTATTTTTATGCATATTGTTCATGAAATAAATAAAAATATGTCATGAGTAAAAACTGGGCTCCAGGGTTTAAGGGTGCATGAGCCCTGTAATGATAAAAGGAGATATTTCAGAATGATTTTAGCACAAGTGGACATAAGAAAAGGGAAGCAGAGACTCAGTGGAGCCCAGAGACCAGATCAGTGAAACTTACAGCAGGGCTGTGGCCACATTTCCAGTTTGACAAATAGACCTTCTGGAATGAGGCTAGAGGGGACCTGGTTTCCTGGGTTAAACAGAAAGAATAGCCTCCCTCCCTTATTTCTGCAAGTCCCCATATTGCTCCAGTGGTCTTATTTCCCTTCAAAGCCAGGGCCTTTGGAAACTTGCCTTTTCATAACAGATCAGTGACTACAGAAGAGAAGCAATAGAACACTAACCAAACAATGGTAAGACTGTTTTATCTTTCATATGTGTTATAATCACCTGATCCTCAAAATAGTCCTGTGAAATAAGGCAACTGTGATCTCTTGGAAAGAAAACAAGATTTGCACTGAAATAAAAACGGGTGTTTCAATCCTGGCATAACCACCTAGTAGCTTCTATGACTTCAAATTACGGTAGAATATGTAAATCAGAGGTGATCGCCTACTTCAGATAAAATTAGCAGGATTAAATGAGATAACTGACAAGATACAAAGCAGACAGCAAAGGATAGATGCCTGAGGAATAAAAAAATATATTCACCCACCACTTTGGACAATTCAGGAATCTGATTCATGACACAGAGTAAGTGAGTAGCAGAGCTTTGAATTCACAATCTCTTCCTATTCCAAACCCTGAACTGTTCACTTTCTCTTCCATGACTTAGGGTTTTCTAGCATTGTTTTAGGTAGATACTGCTCCACACAGACAAGAGGCTGACCCTGGAGCAAAGCGGGTTCCCAGTGCCAGTGTCAGTGAGTGGCAGAATAGCCAGCTAGAACAGAAATGCCAGTTTTAAGGGGATGATAAGGAAGCTAGTAAATGTGAATGGGAGAACATCATTCCGGAGCTGGCAGGAAGGTCCTGGGGGGAGCATTCCTCTACACCTTGACCCAACCCACCTGGAGACTGATACTAAGATGAATTTATGTTCAGCAGGAACCCCAAAGGCTGGAGTCTTCTCAACGTTTCCTCCTTTCTAAGAGCCTCCCTGCTTAACTTTACTGAAAAATCTGACCAGAGACCCAAAGTACATGACAAAGTACCATAAACTGTCTGGGAAATCCTGCTAAAGTCACCTTTGTTGAGAATAAATCAATCCAAACATCATGCTCGTCATTTTTCCATACCCCTCAACTCCCAAATTACTTTTTAGTGTGGACAGCTCTAATTGTGTCTTTATTAACTAAGACTTTCAAATGCTCAGCGTCACTAATTCTGACTTAGATGTGGGGGCACTCATTTTCTCTCTGCCATTGTTATAGGAATGAAGGGAAGGAGCTGTCCAGAAGAGATGAAATCAGCACAAGGAATTCCCTATTCTCCTTGCCTACCTCTGACCAGGTCTCTATAGTGCCGGCTAATGTAGGTCTGTGGCATTTGCAGAAAGGTTTGTTCTAAAGAAAATCAATGGCAGACTCCCTGACTCCAGGTATCAGACATCCTAGAGACACTGGCTTCCCCACCAGGCCCTGGGAGTTCTTAGGCATGTTCAGAAAGGAAGTGCCTTCGCTCAGGCTCTGCCCCCACAGGTTTTGTAAATAATTCAGCAAGACAAGGACGGAGCTATCTTAAGAATAGGCTGCCTTGCCCCAGGATTCTTAAACGTCACTGAGTGTCCCTCTGGTCATTTTCTGCTGCTATTTTTAAAAGCTAACACATGGACTTTATATTTAGGAGAAGAATATTTTGGTATCAGTGAGCTAGGGTAAGATGTGTCCCTGGTGGGGACAGAAGTACAAAATCACTCTGTCCTTAAGTCATAGGAGAGCATTGGGCTCAGGGAGGGAGCCGGTGTTTCTTTTAGCTTTTCTTGATGGAACACACTCAGTACAGAATTCTCACCTAATGAGTGCATTTCCTAAGACATTTTGTTCTTTTATCATTATCTTTGGAGTGTTTGCCTTTCTTAAAAACTATTATAATTGCCTTCAGTTTATAATCAGCCTCTCTGATCATCTACATTTTCCCCTTATATTTTAAAATATATTTTTAACACATTTGATGAGGTATATTTTCTACCTAATGCTTCTCCAAAAAAAGAGAAAGTCTAAGAGTTACCATACTGTCACTTTCGGGGGCCCAGTCAGGATCCGTGTGTATAGGTAACGGGGCTGGGGGGTGGGGATATCAGAGTCAATCATCATGTGAGGGACAAATTCAAACCCACTGTACTCAAAGCAATGTACCCTCCTACCAAACTCGCAAACCTACACAGTCAGCATTAATGAGGAATGGAGGGGATGGGACCCAAGAAATGACCCCACCTTAGTAGCCCTGCTATCTAGAGGACAGCTTGATATTACTTATCAACAAGCACTGGCCATTTGCATATCCTCTGCTACAATTCCACTTGGAATCACTTATCCTAAGGAAATAATCATGGTTTTGAATAAAGACTTAACAACAAAGAAATTCATTTGAATGTTATTTACAACAGCATGACAAATGGAAATAGACTAACTGTCCAACCAGGGAGGGTTATTAGTTAAATAAAGATGATCCATCTATAAAAATAGAATATTTGGTGGCCATGAAATATAATCTATAAAATATTTAAGGACATGGAAAGATACTTTCTATATATGTAACAACATATTGTGTAATATAGAAGTTCATTTTTGTACATCAAAAATGTAATTAGATCTATAGTCATATAAAATAAAAACTGAAAGCATATATATGACTATGTTAACAGTGATGAACTGCGGATGGTGAATTACAGATGGTTTTCATTGTGTGTGTGTGTGTGTGTGTTTTCTTATCAATGTTTCCTAAAACGCTCCACCATAAACATAAGTGATTTTGCTTCTGAAAAGAAAAAAAAAATGTGTTCTGCAAAAGTTAATTGAGCACACAGTTTGTGCTAAGCACTATGGGGAGAAATTACCAACCAGGCACGAAGGCTCCCAGGAGGTGCTGATGGGAAGGAAGAATCTATAAAATCCTGTCATAGCATTGGGAGCCCTGAGTCAATGTGTTGGCTGAATGTGGCTGAATGTGGACCCAATGAAGTACCTAAGTGGACTATCTTCTCTCTGCAGAGAGAAAGAGCTTCTGCACATATCCAGGTGCAGCCGTGGCCCATAACCTGGGTGCTGTTGAGCCATAACAGTAGTCCTCATGCTTCCTGAGGCCTGGACCAGAGGGCTGCAGGCTAGTCTTGCCCCTCCTGGCCCTCCCATAGGTCTATGAGACTCCCTGCCTGGGCCTGGTGTGGTGAGAGAGGCCCCCTGTGTTACTCATAATGCCTAAGTATCCTTCCCCAAACTAACTTGATATGCAGACACCCTTCAGTGGCAGGAAGCATCCTACAGGTGGTTGATGACTTTAGGGAAAAGGAGGTCCTATCCTAAATCACAGTTCTGTCAGCATCTCACCCTGGGAAACAGTGTCAGAAGATGCTGTTTCATTCCTCTGGTCTGACTTATGTAATTACAGATTATTAAACAAAAGGAACTCACCTCTCCAGCCTTACAGATGGACTGATAGTTCCAAAGACAGTAGCTGGTGATGTGAGCAAGAAATACGATGGCCTTTAGCATCTTTGAAGAGTGGCTTGGTTAACCAGACTCATTTTTAAGGTCTGCATTCGCCTTATGGCACATCATTTATTTTACCTTCTCTTCTTTTTGACCTCTGATCTCTTTATCTTTTCTTCTCTTCGTTTATTAAACTTTTTTACTCTACCATCAATTTTCTTTTTTCCTATTTTTTCTTCCTCTTCCTTTGTCATTAGAAAGGGAACTGTAGCTCTACAGAAATCTGGGTACCTAAGGCTGTTCTGTAGTTTATCTAGCACTCACCCTTACCCAGGCTTAATGGTGCCAGCCTAGTAAGACCACAGAAAAACAACCACATAACGTGACCAATCCAATGAAATCACTTGAAAAACTCCTTCCTTTGGATTAGCTGGTAGGAATTATCTACTTGCCCAAAGAATTGAGCATAATTTCAGTACTATAATCCCTTTATTTCTTTTACCCTCTATGTAGTATAATGTCTGGAAAGACTTGTTGTCTATACTCTGTACAAATGTACACACCCATCGATGCGTGTGCACACACACACACACGCATGTGCACGTGTGCTCACAGGCTCACAGATGTCATACTAACTTGACTTCTGACCTTCTAAGTGCCTTTGATACCATATACACCCTACCCTCATAACCAGGAAAATGAATTTCAGCTGTTAGAACTTAGTTCTATGTTTTGAAAATACCTTATAAAAATATCAGTGGGGGGGAAATATTATGCCTCTATTTTTGGATAACTTAGCACTTCATTCCCCGTGCTTACTGCAACATCAAAAAGTGTTGCCAGGACAACAGATCATCCAATCTCTTTATGATGCCTGAAAACTAACCAGTATCTGACTTCTCTACCCCATGTTCTTCTTTGCCAGGAGCTAGAGGAAGATGAACTTTATGGTTTCTGTCCAGAAGCTCTCTTCTAATTGTGTTTAATCTATAAAACCAACCCAAACAAATAAGTGGGTTTCTGTTACTTAAAGGGTCAGGGATCTTAAATCTACATGGCATCTCATTAGCAGAATTACAGAAAAACAAACAAACAAAAAACCTCTAATTTATTGTTTTTCTTCTCTGTACTCTAGGGGAGTGTTTTGTAGCAAAGGTAGGAAGATAGTATACAAGTGAAGTTCTGGCCACCAGTCAGAGTGACCATACCTGAGAACCCTGTGTACTTATTCATGAAGTATTACTTGCAATAAGGATCTTGCATTAGAGTAATGAGTTTTGTCTTAATGAAACTTGAGTTTTCTGCTTTTATTTTCTTCCAAACTTTAAGGTAAGTAATACAGTCACACTTCCTAGAAGATGTCTGAATCTAACCCCTTGATAACCAGGTAAGGAGCTCTGACACTTGATATTTTACAAATACAAAATCTTGTTTGCCCTCATGCAGAAAGAATGTGGGCTCATTATGGAGGAGCTGAGAGAAAGACAGGTTAAAGTTAAAATGAATAGTAGTTTGCAGTTATTGATTCAAATATTATTGACTGCATGTGAATGTATACACACACACACACAGAGGTGTATACACAGACACGAACAGAGAGAGAGAGAGAGAGAAACACACACACAGATGTATACACACACACACAGAGAAACACACACACACAGAGATGTATATACAAACACACACACACAAAGAGAGAGAGGGAGAGAGAGAGAGAGAGTCCTTACCCTTCAGGAACTGAATGTACCAAGATGAAAGTAATAAATACCATTAGGGGCACCTGGGTGGCTCACTGGGTTAAAGCCTCTGCCTTCGGCTCGGGTCATGATCTCAGGGTCCTGGGATCAAGCCCCACATTGGGCTTTCTGCTCCACAGGGAGCCTGCTTCCTCCCCCTCTCTCTGTCTGCCTCTCTGCCTACTTGCAATTTCTGTCAGTCAAATAAATAAATAAAATCCTTAATAAATAAATACCATTAAATATTATGTTAAGATTCACGGTGAAGGCTGTTTGGAGGAGGACATGGTCATTCGCAGTAGGGATGAAGTTGAGAAGCACTTCATGTTGAGACAGTTGCCTGGGCACAGAGACATTTAGATCCTTCCTTGAAGGATGTCTAGGATTTGGGAGTTGGCAGGGAGGTATTCCTGGAGGAGGGACCTATAAGCAATGAGACAGATGCAAGAAAACCAGGGTAATAAAGGAGGATTTATTGGCTTCTTTGAAGTAGGACAGAGGTGTTGCTTCCTCACTGTGAACTTCCTCAGGTCATATATTATCCACAAACACAACTTTTGACCAATGAAAGCAGAAATCACATCATTGTGGTTGTGTTCTTGATAGGTAGCATGGAGGGTAGGAGCTGTGGGTGCAAGCTGGATTTTATAACCCCCCCCCCCCCGCCAGAGTACAGACAACTCTCCTGCACATCTCCATCTCCATCTTTGCATTTGTATGGAAGGCTCCTTAGTCCCTGGACCAGGCTCACAGCATGGAGACAGAGCATGAGCTTCCAAGAAGGCCATCAAGCGAGACGCAGTAACACTGTCTCCAAACCAGCTTTTCATAGGCTCTTACTTATTATTTAATTTGGCTGCAGTGTATGGAATTAGGCTAATGGCTGTTAAGTGGCTAAGGCACAAACATGGTCCATCTGCCGAGAAGGCTCCAGGCCATTGTCTATTTCAAAGACTAAGTAAAAAAGATGAGTGAGACATTCTGTTACACTAAGAGCCTCATCAAATGCCTTTTTATTCACCCTCTGATCTAGTTTCTTTCAATACCAGTGACTTTCCTGGTGCCATATTAAGAACTCAAAATCAGGGTCTTCCTGTTGGGCCATTAGCAAAGTGAAAAATAGGCTATCCTCACCCAATCTATAGGATATTGTGATAGAAAGTAGTAGTCGGAACAGCAACAAAGAAAAACAATTCTGGAGCAACTATGATGTTCAGAGTACTGCAGAGAACGCAAGACATGATTCCTAACTTCAAGGCATTTCTCATCTTTGATGAACAGGAGGGAAGGTAGAACATGTGTATGAAGCACTCTGATACACGACCGACTCTACCACAACCTCCAAGAGGATGATATGGAAGAAAAGAGACCAAGTCTGGGAAAATTAGAAAGGAATTGGAAGAGGGGGATATTTTTGAGTTGCGCTTTGTAGAGAAATAACTACTTTATTTATGGAATAAGTTCTTACTCTGTGCTTACTCTGTATTCAGTATCTCATTGAACCCTCATAACATCCTGATAAGGTTAAGTGCCACTATTTCCACCACTTGATAAAATTATTAAGCACAAGCTCAGGAAAGTGTTATCCACTGTCCAAGCAGATTTATGATTTGGCCAGACTCTTCGTTAAACTTAGGAATCAAAGAACAGGCTGAGGTAGAGGGACAGTGAGGGGGTTCTTCTGACACAGAGTATGGCATGAACAAAACATATGAGAAAAATGCAGGCATATCTAGTGAAGGAGAGTTGTCTGGTTTGGTGGAAGCAAACCCCGGGGGACAGGAGAGGTAAGATAGAAAGGAAAAGGAAAAGTAGGGTGTCTGATGCCCAGAAAACCAGATGAGGAATTCTGAATGCTGTCCAGTAAGCAAAGATTTATATGGTGTGGAGAAAAGAAAAAAAGTGCTCTGGGCCACACTTTCAAAAGCAGCCTTCTGAGATCCCTACTGTATGAGGTACACTGCGGGGTAAAGAATCTGGAGGGGAAAAGACCAAACAAGCAGGAGGCTTCTAGAGCAATCTAGGAATATGGTGCTGCAGGCAGGTTTGAAAAGGGGGGGCAGCCCATTCATACCACCTTTGGAATGCAGTGTGGATAGAATGTGAAAGAAAAGGCAATCCATTCATCAGTGCTCAGTAAATATCCTCTGACTAAAGCAAAGAGCTCTGCCTGGTGGTCAGGACAGGGCAGTTCATAAAACAAACCGGGTACCGTCCTCCACGGGGTTTACTTTTTCATGGGGAAAACTGGAGCAAAATGATTACAAACAGCAAAGAATAGCAAGTTTGGAAAGTTCTGGAAGAAAGAATTATGAGTAGCTATAAGAGTCAACATGATCAAAGAAAAGAGAGGGCAAGGGAGCAGGAGATGTAACATTTTACAAATGATCTGTAAGGCTGATGGTGTTAATGCTCAATGGGTCTGGATCTTCAGCTGAAACCAGATTTGCAAGTGACTTGGACCTAATACATGACATTGTTCATGGCTCAAAAGGATGGACCTCAGAGATCATAGGAATATGGGTCACAGTTCTGGATCTGGGACCAGTACTCAAGGGAGACCAAACACAAGACCCTGAATTTCCTAGGGCACCAAAGCTGATCACTTATCTACCCATGCTGGCAGTTTTTTCATACATGGCCTAGAACTTGGACTGAGAAGGTTTTTCCATCTTAGGATGTAATTAAGGAGAAAGGAAACAGGCTCTGGGATCTTAGTTGAGGACAGTACTCTATTCTAGACTCTAAGGATAGAGCAGTGAACAAAGCAAAACCAAGCTCTCATGACATTTCGGTTCTAATGGTGAAAAAGAGGCAATACACAGGCAAACAATAAATATACAAGGTATAGTGGGACTCACATGTTTATCATAGCACTCTTCCTGATAGCCATGATGTGGAGAAAACTGAAATGCCTGACAATGGATGAATGAATAAAGAAAATGTGGTGTATACATACAATGGAATAGTATGCAACCTTAAAAAAGGAAGGAAATCTTGCCATCTGTGACAAAACAGATGAACCTAGAGGACACTATGCTAAGTGAAATAAGCCAGTCAGAGGGGGACAAATACTGCATGATAATACTTATATGACTTATCTAAAGCAGTCAAACTCATAGAATCAGACAGGCAATAGAATGGAGATTGCCAAAGGCTGGGGAAGAGGAAATGCAAAGCTGCTAATCAGCAGGCATTAGGCCTCAATGACACAAGAATAATGAGTTCTAGAAATTCCCTGCACCACAATGCCCCTGTAATTGACAACACTGTATTGCACACTTAACCACATTAGGAGGGTTGAGCTCATGTTAAATGTTCTTCCCATAATAAAATAAAACTAAAAAGATAAAAATACATGCACATGTCCGGTGGTAGTGAGGACTAAGGGATTCCTTGTGGTTGGTGTTGTGGTGTTGTGTGACACTGGTGGTGAGCAAAGGCCTCCCTGAAAAGAAGCCACTGAGATATGGAGGGGAAGATCTTTCCAGGCATAGTGAAGAGCAAGTGCAAAGGCCCTGAGACTGAAGAGTTGAGCAGGCAGCACTAAATTCCTTCAATCACTCTTTCTAGATGCAAAACAAGTCAACTTTCTGCTTTATACTAACTCCGTGTTAACAACAATCCATCATCAGAGGGACAGCAATGTTTTTGTAAAACTAAGTGGCTATGTTTTGTTAGTTCCCCAGAAATACATCTTTGGATAAACCATCATTGGCCTTAATTTCTTTTATTGTATTATTTTGCCTAGTGTATGTAGCACCTATGGCCTTATGGCCAAAGATATCCTTATCATCTTACCACTGAATAACAATAAGATAGCAGTAATAATAATAATAAAAATAACAAATTCTATTAGCAGGAGCTAACATTTATCGGGTGCTTACACCATTTATCAGGCTCTGTGTCAAGTGTTTTCAGTGCATTATCTCATTTCGACCTCACTGCTAATCTAAGGAGGAAAAACTGAGGCTTACAAAAGTAAATTAAACCAATCAAAAACCAGTAGGTGGTATGGCCATTACTTACATTCGCATCTGACTGATGCCAAAGTCAATGTTATTAACTGGTGTATTAACTACTCCCCATATGGATAACTGAGTGGTATCAGTGTGTGAGGAAACAAGACCCTAGAGTGCTAAAACACTCAGACAAGATCACGAGATCAGAATTAAGGACAGACCTTACGGCCCTTGTGTCTGACAGATGTTCTATCCCTTCAAATGGCTGATGCATACGTGCATCATCTTGCTCCGCTCTCCATCCCTCCCTTTGGTCCTTTCTTCCTCATCAACCACTTCTGGAGTGCCGGTATGTGCCAGGAACTCTGTCTGATGCTGGGATTCAGAGAACACGGACACAGCCCTGAGGAAATGGCAGGCTGACAGGAATGCAAAAGGAACTGGCTCCACAGGCAAAGAGAGTTCTGCAGCTGGACCCTGCAGCTATCCTATCCGTAATGCACAAAGTGAGGATGGGCAATAAAATCAGGTATGAAGCTCAAGCCAGTTTGTCAGTGCCAGGTAGGGAAGAAGTCACACAGGGAACGTTGCATTAAAAAAAGAAAAAAAAAAAAAAAAGGCAAAATCACCATAACCAAAAAGAAGCCATGCTCTGACCAGCTTCATGTAGAGTCCACAACTAGAAGAGAAGCTACAAAATATAGCACTGCCTTTGAGCCCTGACAGCTTTCTGGTCAAGAAGAGACCCTATTACCAAGGGAGTTGAAGAAAGCCCTTTGGCGCTCGTCAGGTAAATGTTCACTGCTTCAGTTGGAGAACTGCACTCCAAGAGACACCTACACATTGAAGTCTCCCATCTTTTCCTCCTGTTTTATCCCTCAGGTGGCAATTAGGGAAAATAGGAGAAGGATACTTAATGTGGGGAATGTTCCCTGACAAGTATTGAAAGAGTTAACAAAACAATAATGCTTAAAAACAGCACAGAATTGACTGTTGGGGCACCTGGGTGACTCAGTTAGTTAAGTAGCTGCCTTCACTCAGGTCATGATCCCAGGGTCCTGGGATCAAGCCCTCCATTGGGCTCCCTTTTCAGCGGGGAGTCTGTTTCTCCCTCTCCCTCTGTCCCTCCCCACTGCTTGTGCTCCCTCTCTTTCTCCTGCTCTCTCTCTCAAAATAAACAAATAAAATTAAAAAAAAAAAAAAGATTTGACTCAGTGTTAACCTGACAAAGCAATGGAATAAAAGAGTCCAGTATATGTTCCACGTAAAGATGGCAGTGGGGGTAGATAGTTCAATTAACAGAGGATGTTTGGACTATAAACCTGTTTATACAGAAGAAAAATACTGGTTTGCCTGCCTAACATAAAATACATTTCAGATGTATCAATGATTTAAATATAAAATTTAAATTATGCAAACCATTAGGAAAATAATTCATATTGTTCAAAATCTTAGGATGGGGAGGAGGAAGATCTTTTTCATCATGAACTCATAGGACATAAAGGCAATTTTATGTAAAACTATATAGTAGATAAACAAAATAAGATTGTGAACAACCAACTGGAAAGTAATTTATAACACACATGGCAATGGTCAAAGTACTTTAACGTGTTTCAACAGATCAAAAAGAAAAACGTTAAAAAAAAAAAGAAAGAAAAACCAGACAAATAATATAAACAAGCAATATGAAGAAAAAGAAATAAAAATGCCCAGTAAATATATGAAAAGACATTCAACTCCATAATTAAAGAAATATAAATTAAACTTTTCTCACCTACCAGTCTGGCAATATCAAGAGTGTGAAAACACCCACTACTGGCCAGCTTTTCTAGAAACTTCTACACATAGTTGGTGGGAAGGCACATTGCAATAACCTTTTTGTTAGGCAGTTTTGCAATATTCCTCAAACTTTTAATTTGTGTACAATAGGTTCTAGCAATTCCGCATCTAGGAGCTTGCATTACAGAGACACACACATCCACCAAGATGTTCCTGATGGCCTTGGCTGACAGAGCCGAAGAACTAGAAATAACTTGCAGGTGAATTTGTAATGTGAAAATTAATAAAGGCAAACCTCACTAAAATGGAGTCAGAAGCTAGAAGGGGGAGCACAGAAGGGGAAGCCTTATCACTCAAATATCAATTATAGAAATAATTATCAATTACAGACTACAACAGAAGTGTCAATTACAGACCCCAAAAGAATCTCAACAGGAAAGAATCATCAATTACAGGCCCCAACAGGGAAAAATGTATATTGCATCTGCTATAAAAAAAATTGACTACCCCGGCCACTCAGGCAATGAGAAACTGTCATCACCCTGATCTTTTGATTTTCTCTGAGGGACTTTTGTTCAGAACAACCCCTCCCAACTTTCTCCTTCTCCTCCATAAAACAGCATTTCTCTCCTTTGTTGGTGGGACTTGCCCATGGTTTTGTCATATTTGGCATATCCCGAATTGCAATTCTCTGTCATTCCCAAATGAACCCCTATTTGCTGGTAAAATAACAGTTTATCTTTAGGATTAACAAAAGGAACTAGAGAAATGCATCGTGGCATCTTAAAAGAAGCAAGATAAATTTATTCATACCAACAAGGCTGCATACTGCCAATATACTGTTTGTAAATAAAAGGATCAATACTTGTAATGTATGTTATTTGTGTACAATTCCTAATGTGCACGTTAATCTTGGATAGAAAGGAATATAAAAATACATACAAACTTAGGGACTCCTCTGGAGGAGGAACAAAAGAGCCCTCCAAAGAAACTTTCCTTTTGCATTTCCAAAAACACTGCACTATTGAGGTGTTCACAATGAGCATGGGCCTTTCTCTTCTTTTTTTTTTTTTTTCGTTTTTCACACTACAGTAATACACTTTAAACTTTCCTTTTAAAGATCAATAAAAATCAGAAAATCTGACTGTTTAACTTATGAAGCAATTTGTTTTACCTAGGTGCTTTCTCCCATCTAAAAGAAGGGCATTGGTCCAATTTTTACCATATTTCCAGACAAATGTTTCTAGGATTTAGAAAGAAGATTCTTTTTTAAAAAGCACATATGGCTGCTCAATCCAAGCGTGCTAAGGATGGAAGGCAGTGAAGCATTCATCAGCGCTCCATTTCCTCATTTCTCCCCGTTTCCCGAGAGTCTCTCACACTGCCTGCAAGCCCCAGCTTCCCAGGCCTGTTTATAATGTCTATCTACCTGATTTATCTCCCCCTTTACTCTGATTCCCTGGACTGCTTTCTCATCCTCCTTCTGGCCAGAATCTGGCTATAGACTTCTGGGTTCTATCAGTCTTCCTTTTAAGCAACCATCCCCAGTTCATTAGCTGTATACAAAGTATAGATATAGTCAATCAATCATCCCACGCCGTGCCTGTGACCGTGCATGGAATGTAAGTATCTGCCTGCACTGGGAGACACTTAATAGGCAAGATTGCTTATCACTGGCAGGAAGTGATCTGCCAGGCGCCGTCTATTCATTTTAATATTTCTGTCTCCCGGAGATTTCAGGATGGACGCATCTTAGCGAGCAATTATATATACCCTTCCATGTGGGACTTTTAGAGGGCACCAGTAAGGTGCAGGAGGTCACTGTACAACTCAGTGCACCTCACAAGGGCAATTAACCAAGGAATTTATGCAATTTGCCCTTTCTTTTTGACACACACCAGCTGGCTGATGATTGACTTTGGAGTTAATTCCTGAAATGATTTTGGAAATATTGGGTATTTAGCTACAAACTTGAATATCTGGTTAAGCTTTTACTCTCACTAGTATACCTCTTAATTCTTGGCAGAGAGGAGTGCCAGCCTGCATATGTTTTAGGGGCTCATTCTGGCTCCCTTACTTCCATCTTTAACCTCCAAAGGACCAGTAAGGAGGTGAGAATGTCCAGGGGGTCAAGAAGTCATCCCCAAGAACTGTTTCCACACCCGATAGAGTTAAGTGCTTGAAGCAAACTTGAGGTTGGATTTCCCACATAGGAGAGGGCATTCAGGCCCCTCACTTTCTGCACTGCTCTGAATTAAACACCTGAACGCACCCCTGAGTGTATGGCAGACCTCTGGTTGCGCATGCCTGTGCGTGTGAGTGACAGGAGACGCTAAGGAAACGGGAAGCAGAGCCTCTATCTCACCCAAATATTTAAAAATTTGATTTGAGTCATACTATTTTGTGAATCTCCCTATAAAGAAAATAGTATAAACCTTTAAAGTACATACTGCTGTTTCTCTAAATCTGTGCTTGGTGAAAGGGAAAAACAAAATAAAAACAAAAACAATGAAATCCTACAAAACACCAATGGGACTGTGTTTAGTTCAAAACTCCAGGCATGAAGCCCAAATAGATCCAGACTGGGCTTTATCCTACACAACAGGGGAGATGATAAAACACATTTACTTAGTCTTGCATCATGAGAGCCAAATGACTCCAAACTGAACTAATCTGGTTCTATCCCAGGAGCGGCGTTCTGACTGTACACACTACATATGTCAAAATAGGGATGCTGTGGCATGATACATTTCCACGACACCCCTTCGAGTGTGATCGGCATATACTCCAACACATAAATGCTCTGTATACATTTGCTTAAATAAATAATTCATGAAACTACAAATACCTATCCCTGAAGCGGCCTCCAACTCTTAAACGCTATAAGCATGCTCATCCTCATTTTAAGCAGGAGGAGATGAAGTGCATGTTGTAATTCAGATGGAGGGGATGCCAATCCACGGGGACCTATTTCAAATTAGTGAGCAGTGAGCTACTGGATATCAGAGCGGCGGGCAGAAATTTATGTCAAGGGCAAAATACTGAGATTACATGCTGATACCATTGTTCCTTGTGTGGAAGGAAAGCTGGGATGGAGGTTGCACGTTCAAACTACTTAGTGTGTTCCCTACAACTTGTATGTGAAGCAGAGAACAGGCAGTGTCCCCTCCTGCAACAGAGCCCCTCCCCCCACAGTTCATTAAGAACTCATCTCTGACCAGCCGCCCCTGCCTCTTGTGTCCCATGCAATGTGAACAGAAGGATTAATAAAGCACAGCCCAGAACTCAGCTACTACAAGTCCGTGTCTGGTGATTTTTTTTTAAACAAATGGAGAGTTTTACTCTGTGCCTAGTAATTCTGGATATATAGCACTTCACATTTTCCAAGCAAATTGTCTTCACACCAGCCAGTGGCATTTATCTGCTACCAAAAGCGTATCAGTGTCACAGATGACGTTTGAAAATTACCAGCCCTTTTCTAAGTGCCCACCAAAAAAAAAAAAAAAAAAGAGGGAGGGAGGGGAAAAAAAAACTGTTTCAGAAAAGTTTATGAGCAAGAAGAGCACAATTTTCACATACAAATAATGCCCAAATGTGGCTTTTATAAAGTTCCTCTAAGAAAGAATCTTCTTTAAGGAGCATCTGTCTAACAGGTAATTTTTTCCCTTTTAGAAAAATGTGAGTCAGAATTAGAATGTCTGCCAGGCTGTAAAGAAAGCAGGCCTGGGCCGTCACCATGGATGTGTGGGGGAATGATCAGGTTCTGATACTATGCTTTGATTATCTGCATTTTGAAGGGTATTCTTGGCTTATTTGTGATCTAATTTGGCAAGGTATTTCTAATGACAGAACTGGCACCTGTATAGAAAAAATAAAAAGGAAAGAAAGTTGCATTTCTGAAATATCTGACCCAAGCAAAGCGGGCCAATGCAGGGCTGGGCAGAAATGAGAGGAGTGTGCTCAGAGGGCAAAGGGAAAAGAGAGGGGAAGAGTTGCATCCCGAAGCCTCCCACTGTATTCTCTTTCATCCTGTCTGGAGGATCTATCCATTTGTGATATAGATATACACTCACAACACACACACACACACACACACACACACACACATATATATATAAAGGATTTTATTTATTTATTTATTTATTTATTTATTTGACAGAGAGAGAGAGAGCACAAGCAGGGGGAGAGGCAGAAGGAGAGGGAGAAGCAGGCTCCCTGCAGAGCAGGGGAAGCCCGATATGGGACTAGATCCCAGGACTTTAAGGTCATGGCTTAACCAACCAAGCCACCCAGGCGCCCTATTCATTACATTTTTTAGGTAATGTAGTTGCACGGAGGTGAGGCTCTCCCAATGTGGTCCCTAGACCAGCAGCATTAGCATTACCTGCTTGTCAGAAATGCACATCCTCTGGCACCACCCCAGACCCTCTGAATCACAAATCTCCCACTGAGGGTGGTCTCAGCAAGGAGAAACAGGTTGAGGCACTGCTCCCAAACTGAAGCATGCATCACAAGCACCTGCAAGGTTTGATAAAACACAGACTACTTGGCTCACCCCTGAGAGTACCCCTGGCTACCGGCTACCCCTTCTTTGTATCGCTGGCTGACGTTTTGGGTGTGGCCTCTGTTAGGTTGAGCCTAGATCATGTGTCCACACCCTGGGTGCCAAGAAGGGGGAAAACAAGTGTGAAGAGAACTTCCGTGAGGAAGATGTGGCTGTGGCCCCTCCACAGCGCACACAACCAGAGAATCTGCCCTAATAGGAAAAGAGTCTAGACGCTACGTAACCGAAACGGGAAATTACTACTAGCAGGTGGGACAGTGGAAAGCAAGGAGGAGAGGACAAGAGGATGTAGTGACAGCAGAATGCTGCCTGAAATGCTTCTTCACCTGACAGCTCCACTCCCCTGACTGTGGTACAAAGATCTGCAGGTGTGTGCTTAGTTCTTATGAGTCTCTCTGCCTGGAATGCCCTATAACATTCCTGCACAGCCAAACCCTAGGCATTCTTCAAGAGGTGAGGCAAATGGGGCCCGCCCCCTCTGCAGAGTCCTTTTGGATCCCCGGACTTCCATTCTTCCTCTCCAACAGAAATAACAATTTTCTGTACAGACACAATGTCTGTGCCCACCAAACTGTCATCTTTTACCTCCTAGGCCCACAACAAGGATGCCTTTTTGCAGCTATGTTGCATCTAAGTGGGGACATGTTATAGTTCTAGCTCCATTTCCAGGTCTGATACCAAAAGGTCAAGCCTGATTCTCTACCCTCTTTCCCCTGTTCACCTGCAGGGAAGCAAGGACTCCCCTTATAAATACAATGGAAAGAGACCAGGTCCCTGAATCACCACCTGGAAATGGTCACCTGCAGGGGACACTATAAGTAAGAAATGAATTTGTACCATCTTAGCTCACTAGGATTTGGAAGTTGTTTGTTATAGCAGCTAGGAATCATGACCTTACTAACCCACTCTTCCTTCCATTCTTGCAGACTACTCTGTACCTGCTTCTGCTACACCACTTTCAATCTATATTAGACTTAGTTGTTTAAGTGTCCATCTTCACATGAGATTATAACTTTCTTTACTTTATTCTTTTTTAAATCTCTAGCAAACAATAAAACTTTGGCAGAAAATAGATAATCAATAAATGTCTACAGAGGGAAGGGGAAGAAGGGGAAAAAAAGGAAGCAAGTAGAGAAAGGAAAACCAGTTATAATATGTGTTGATGTTCAATAATGCTAAGTGTACTCTTTAATGTGGATTATTATGCAGCCAACACCTGTATAACAGATCTACACTTCACCTAGACTGACGGGCAATGAAGCCAAGGGGAAGCACAAGAATTAGGTTGAGAGCCCAAATCCATTATTTAGTGGGTTTTCTTTTGTGGGGGGTTGTGTTTTGGTCACTCCAAGTAATTAATACCCGATCCCTAATAAAGCCAATAAGAACCTGCCTTTTCCAAGATGTGTTAAGCTTTATCCCAGTCCTGACATGACACAGGCTTGTTATAGCAAGACATAAAAGTCTATCACTCATTGAACCTGTGTTTGTTCCACCATGTCATGGGCCAGGAACCACACCAGGCTCTGGAGATGCAGAAATCAAAGACACATTCCTTGCTCTCAAGGTACTGGTAGTCTCTGAAGAAGACAAAGAAAGAGAATATAAGGAGATACTTTAAGCCTGGAGGGCACTACACAGATGTAAGGAACCAGGGGTCCCTCTTCAGTCTGGGCACCCAGGATGACTTTGTGAAACCAGCAAGGACATGAGAGTCAGAAGGGCTTGGGCTCAAATCTCGGGCTGATTAGCTGTGACCTTCAGAGTCATGAAGTCATATACCTCAGGAACATGTCCCCAGGTAGAAGAGATACCAAACTAGAAGAGACACTGAACTAGTGGGGTAGTGGCAATACTAAGCTTAGAGGTACAATGGGTTGCATGCCGTTGCACCAAGCCCTGTGCTGTGTATATTACTTCCTTTATCATCATTTACAAAAATGATTACAGGTAAGAAAACAGAAGCTAACTAATTAATTAATTTGCCCAAGGTCACACATAGCCAAGAAGGGGGTAGAGTTAGGATCTGATTTCTAGTCCCAAGAGCTGTTCCCCTTTTGCTATCCTGACTCCCAGAGGGGGTGGGGGTGAGGCTGGCAGGAAAGTGGTCAGGATGCACCTTTAGTTCTGGGCTAATGAGTTTCTATTCTGCCCCACTGATATGGAATGGAAAATTGCCAGTTACTAAATGGAATTGAAGCAATACACTTATGATACAATACAGTTATTGCCCTTTAAAAAATATGTAAATACAAATGAATATGTGTGAGAGATTACAAAATGTGCTGCTCATCTTTTTATGCTCTAATGTATCCTTCTTCATCCCTTGTATCCCCCTTTGACGATCTGACATGCCGTAGTCCCACTGCCATGTGAACTTATCTTTCTGGTCAATAGAATCAATTAAGGAGAAAA
This sequence comes from Mellivora capensis, assembly GCA_004024625.1. Lineage (NCBI taxonomy): Eukaryota > Metazoa > Chordata > Mammalia > Carnivora > Mustelidae > Mellivora > Mellivora capensis. Next base: position 41,587 of record PISX010005819.1, on the reverse strand, counting down.
TGTAATGTACTTGGCAGGATAGGTTCACTTTGTTAAAATATTTTGGTAATTTGTACTCATGTTCATCACTGACTTTTTTTTTAAATCACTATGTCAGCTCATAAACTGATTTTATCATCAAAACAAGGTAATTGTCTATTTAAATAAGTTATTGAAATAATTTTCATGTTTCAAGAATGTAGCAACATTAGGATTACATTGCAAGATTCAGCAACAGATCCTTCCTTTACACCTAACATTTATTGAGGACGAAGAGTGATATATCCATCTGGTATTAGACTCAAACACTCCACTAAACTTACCCAGAAACAGAAAGAGGATGTCCTGATCCTGAAAAACACAAGAATTTTTTTAAAAGATAAAATAAGGAAACATCCTGAAAGCTCTGGGACAGTCATTTGTAATAAAAGTGTCTCTATCTCTGTAACACAAGTGGACGATGTCTAGTCCAAGTTCCCTAATAATGGAGTTGCAGGAAATCATATGTATATTGCTCATGGGAATCACTTCTCTATATATATGGTAGGATTTGAAAAACACTGGGGACAAACAAATAAACACAGGTGTCCTGCAGTAAACTTTATAATATCTATCTAGTAAATTACACCAATTAAGGCCTTTACTTATTTGAGGTCCTAAAAGAACTCCGCATTCCCATTCCTGACCAATCAACCGCTCCTGAGAACAGATGACAATATTTTGTTTGTAGTGAAATTGTAAAGGAGTTGCACATGGCACGTTGCATCAGGTCAAGAGTGAAAATAAGAAATTGTAATGCAGCAGCGTCTGGTAAGTTTCTCAGGTTGGAAACTGGGTGTAGAAACACACAAGTTCTCTTCAGAATCACCCATGCCATATTGGGATCATCTGTGACGAAGCTAGAAATGGCAAGGAAGGTTCTCTGAAGTGAGACCTTTTATGCCCAGTTTAAAATAGATTTCTTCTGGTTCAGCTCAGATCTGTAGAACAAAACTTCTCCAACAAGAGAGATGACACAGCTAAAAGTCTTCAGGGTAATGAAGTAACCCACACTGGATCTCCTCAAATTAAACCTGACATTGTCCTGTTAAAAGGAACACCATAGGCCCAAGAAGGAGTCACTTATGCCAAGCAAGTCACCCTATCTGGGCTTAATATCTAATGCCTAATTACAGTTTCAACCTCTCCCAGAAATAGTCTTTTTTTTTTTTTAAAGTTACTTTTATCCCACATAGTTTTTTTTTTAAAGATTATTTATTTATTTGACAGATAGAGATCACAAGTAGGCAGAGAGGCAGGCAGAGAGAGAGGAGGGAGCAGGCTCCCTGCCGAGCAGAGAGCCGGATGCGGGGCTCGATCCCAGGACCCTGAGATCATGACCGGAGCCAAAGGCAGAGGCTTCAACCCACTGAGCCACCCGGGCGCCCCCCAGAAATACAGTCTTAACTGGTCAGTTAGGAATTTTCTGATCAGCACCAAAGAAGATCCTCTCGATAGCCCTACCTCCACCACCACCACCACCACCACCACCACCACCACCAACAACAACAACAATGACAAAGAAAAATGAGGTAATCTACAAGATTAGTGATTAGATGTCCTGCCCTTCCTCCAACAACAACAACAACAACAATGACAAAGAAAAATGAGGTAATCTACAAGATTAGTGATTAGATGTCCTGCCCTTCCTCCATGGGAAAATGACCCTGCAGAACTGACTCTTTCTTTTATTTTGCTAATAAATTCTTGCCCTTTGCCCCTTCCTATAACACCCTTCCATTTTGTACAGCCTTTGTGGGTTCCCCTCTACATGGTAGATGCAATGTTTCCCAATTCATGAATCATTTAATAAAGCCAACTACATCTTCAGGTGACATTTGTTTTTTAACAACCCTCACACATCTGGCATTGAATCACACATTTCTTTTCCTCAGATCTGGCATCCATCCCTACTGCTCTCTAATTTCCCCCATATCCCAAAATACCATTTGCTCAAGGGAATAAAAGAGAAATCTTGAAAATCCGCTTCTTCGGATGCTAAATTCCTCATACTCATACCCTTCACCGTCCCATTAGAAAATTCACGAAAATGTGTAATCAGTTTTCTTAGTTGAGTGATTTACAGGAATGTTTGGTAGGGGCAGGGTCCTAACGGTAGGAAAATTTAGGAAGTAAACAGAAGTACTGTCACACCAAAGGCATGCCCCTGCTTCTTGCAAAGAGAAGCCCTCTATCTACTCTTTGCTTCTCATCTCTTCTCTCTTGCATCACAGTTGATTCTACTAGAACCTTCTCATCTGCATGTAGCCAGGCTCTGGCTAGCATGTGTGTGAATACTTAAACAAACACAATTTCTTTGACTTGATTTTCCCCAGAAATTACCATCATTTTTTGCTCCCCTTCCAAATTACTCTTCTGAAATCCATATTGCCAGGATCACCATGCCATCATCTTACCCAATCGCATGGACAGTCCTCTTTTCTCGGTCTCCAGGACTTAGGGTGTGGCTGCATTCAGCAGCAAAGCTGGTCACTCTGTCCTTTGAACAGTTTCTTCCCTCCTGTGTTTTGAACCATGACCTCCAGCTTTTCTCCCTATCTGATTGGCTCTTGATTCTTTCCCGGCTTTGTTGGCTCCTCCTCCCTGCAATTTTGTTGCAAAGCCTAGGGGCTCCCAATCCTTGATCCTGGACAGCAGATCTACCATCTTCTTATTTTGGTGATTTTATCCAGTTTCAAGATTTTAACAACAAATAGAAGCTGATCTCTCCCAAGTTTATATCCTCAACTCTCACGTTTTCTCTGAGCCCCACAACCATACAGCCACTTAAAAACTCCTGATTCTAAATCTTAAATTCCATCTACCCAGGGTGGTCATCTTTCTTCCTGCTGGTAAAAAGAATCATGCCCCATCAAGTGCTCCCATCAAATCCCTGGAAATCATTCTTAATTCCTTCCATTCTCTCACTGCAAACTCCAGCAACACGTTGGATCATTCTCCTTTAAAATATCTACTTCCCCCTCTTTATCGACTTATCTACCACCACGTCCACGCTGCCATTGCTTTCTGGCATGGCCACAGGAATCTCCAAAGCGGTGTTCTATGTGTGTTACTCTCCCACTTGGCATTGTACGCAGAGCAGTCAGGACGTTTTAGAAACATACACACGACCAAGCCATTTTCTTGCCTGAAACTTCTAATCCTTCTCTTTGCACCCAGAGAAAGTGCAAAGGCTGCACCCTGGCCAGCAAGGCAGGACACAAGCTGCTGCCTGCCCACCTACCTGACCTCTCCACTGCCCTCTCTCTCCCCATTATGCTAGACCACAGTAACTCCCTTTGTCTTTCCCAAATGTGCCAAGACGGCTGCAGCCACACAAGCTTCCTGCTTGTTTTCTCGCTCATTAGAATTCTCTACTTCCTTCCAGGCTTTCTGCCTGTCTGGCTTCTTCCCAGTTGTCAAGGCTCAGCTCAACTGTGCCCATCTCGAGAGTCCATTCCTGACCACTATGCCCCAGTTATTTTCTCCCATATCACCTGCTCCATTTCTTTCCTTTTCTTTTCCATCAAAATATGTGCTTGTTTAATTGTGTTCATCATCTGCTTGCTTTTGCAAAAAATGTGAGCTTCCATGAAGGCAAAGACTGATCTGGTCACCTATGTATCCCAACCACCTAAAATAATACTCAACACATAGTGAGCACTCAGTGCATGTTAGGTAAAAGAATAAATGAATTAACAAATAATGTGTACCAGCTAAATTGATACCAAATGTGCCTATTATTATTCAGACATAACAGACATTATTTTGAGGTCTGGTTCAGTAATCCCTTACAAAAAGCATTCAAGTGCAGAGGACAGGGTATGTAGACTCTGAAAGGATGTCATACTTTCTCTGCCCTTTGAGACACTTTGCTGAACATCCCTTAGAAAATAACTTTAATCCATGTCATGTCCTTTACTGTAACTCTAACATAGGAGCTATGTCTCCACATAGATTGCTGGACATAAGGAAATTAGGATTTATTTCTATAGTTAGACCCAGACCCCGGTTACCATGGTATGAAGTGCCAAGTATCCCCTTGCTTGGATTAGTCTATGCCTAGAGAAAGGAGAATAGACTCCATTCTTTCACATGAAGAATTCTGCATCATATATGAATGGCTTTGCGATTTCATTCACCTCTGCCCAAGAAATTATCCAAAAGACCTCAGTCACTTCTGTAGTGATGACAAAGCAGCACTGCATCTCACACCTTGTCCCTGCAATGTGCCCCCACTTAATACTGATCGCAGTCAGAGCCCATGCATTATACAGAGAGCTCTCTCCGCACGGCCCCATGTAGCCTCACATTTTATCTCCCTACCATATCTGTCTAATAGAACAAAAAATAATACACAGAATATTAAAAAAACATTAATAGCCTGAATGCATTATTAATTCAATTAAAGCACGAGTCCAATAACGATTCCTTTTCATTGTGCTTATTAAAAGGAATAATTAATTGCTAAGAGGGTATTAAAAAAACATACACAAACTGCTGACTCTACTTCTCAATGAAAATGCAGAGCCTCTGCTTTTTGAGGAATAATAGAGAAGACGTGCTGGGTGTAGTTCAAGACAGGGAGTAATATTGCTTCTTGCTCCTTTTCTTTATAGTTTCACAAAAACCAAAGAGTTAAAAGAATAGGTAGGTTGGACTTCTTCCTAAAACCTAGGATAAGAATCTCCTTTGGGGCTGAGTTAGAAATTTGGTTCCATTACTTTCTAGTCATATTTTCTTGGGCTTGTTATTTAACTTCTCTGGGCCTCATTTTCCTTACCTCTGAAGTGGGAATAAGAGGAAAATCTATCTCAAGATTGTTATGGGATAGACATAAACACTTGGGACGCTATTAGGTATATAGAACAAGCAACAGATGACTCCTGGTAATAACACGGTATCAGATCTCCCTGCTCCTCAGTTCTGTCTGCTGATAGATCACAGGTAGAATTTTTCAGAGCAGTGGCAGATCTAGAGAGTCAGTTCCCTTTGGCCACTGGTTTGATCACCCAGCATTTATAAAGCTACAGCCAACACTTGACAAAAAGACACACAAGAGGAATGTCTGGGTGACTCAGTTGGTTAAGCGTCTGCCTTCAGCTCAGATCATGATCCCAGGGTCCTGGGATCAAGCCCTGCATGGGGCTCCTTGCTCAGTGGGGAGTCTGCTTCTCTCTCTGCCTGCTCTTCCTGCTTGTGCTCAATTGTGTGTTCTCTCTTTCCCTCTGATAAATAAATAAATAAAATCTTATTTTTTTTAAAAGATACCCAAGAAAACAGTACTTTCTTAAAAGATACTCAAAAACTTCACTGAGAAACATGCACTTTCCAGTGATACTGCAGTTTTCTGGTATTATATAGAGGAATGTAATTGATCATATAAATGAATGTCAAGACAAACTGACATTTAATTCTATATGAGCCAAAATTATCATCTTAATTTTAACCAACTTTGATGACAAATTGCTTCAAATATATGCCTCACTTCAATGCTTTAGGAGACTGAGCATGCTGAATGTAATTTAATATATTTTAAAATGTTGATGCCTCAGATTCATCATCCTGAACACCAATTTTTATATTGACACTCTTAGGAGTTAATGAGATATTTAAGAATATGTTCTCTATGTATACATATATAGCTATGACTTCCTTGATTCCTCTCCTTTTATCACCCCTAGTTATTGCAATTCTTGAGCAAAATTACAATAGTGGTACTTTAATGCTGATTTTGCATAAGAACAAAATATCAGTATTAATGATAGTGCCGATTTTTTATTAAAAAGTGAAATATGTCACTGTCTTCATCTGCGTAGTCTTTGTTCTTTATTCTGCATGACACAGGGCTTGAACCTAGGACTGAGAATCCTCTATTATTTTAGACTAAAATTCTACAGGTAAGAAAACTATAGTAAGAAGCCCTAATTAAAATACACTCTCCTACGGAAGATGATACCAGGTCCACAGAAAACTTATCTGGCCCTAGGAGTAAATGGGAGGGTGGAAGAGGGAAGTTAGTGAATTAAGCCTGGGAGTCCTCCAGTGTCCACTTTCCTCTCCTCACCAAATCCCCTATCATGTCCTCCTGCTTCTGTTTTCTTTAGTTATTTAATGCTGACTTCAATCATATAAGGAAGACAGAGAAAGGCACTATCGATAACAACAACAAAAATAGGCACCCTTGAATGGGTTTTAAATATGGGAGGTGGGGAGTGTACTTTCCAAATCAGAACATCCATGTTTCATTCAAAGCAGTACTGAGGCGAATCATTCTCCGGGAACATCTCAAGGTATAAATAATGCATTACATATGTAAATACCTCAATAATGATAAGCCAATAAAACCATCGGTATTCTGTTATTTTCAAATAGTACAGACCAAAAGTATTACAATCACTAAGCACCCTTATACTAACTCTGTCAGCTCAGTCTGGTTAGCCATCAAATGGCCTTTACCAATTGTCAAATTTGTGTCCTCCCTCACCTGTGTTCTGTATAATCTCTACGGGAGTCCCAGTTTCCATCTCTCAGCCTTGTAATCCATTCCCCAAAAGGCCACACAGCACCATCTTGTTGTAACCCAGGAGCTCAGGGTCTGTCACAGCTCTCTTTAAGATGTTCCGATGGTTCCCTCTCGTATATTGAAATGAGACCCAGATAGGTTACCTGTCTTTCAGAACCCTGCCTGTCTCACCCCTCCCACCTCTTCCTGTATCTCTCTCCCCATTGTCTATTCTGCCTTGGACACAATGGTCCTTTTTCTCTTCCTCCAACACATGAAGCTTGTTCTCCTTGCCTGGAGAACTCTACTCCCACATCCTTTTCTCCAATTAGATCTAAGCTCAAATGTCACTTCCTCTTAGAGGAAACTGTCACTAAGCCACTGATCTACAGAAGCCACCAAGGCAGCCTGGATCACAGTACTTGGTCCTGTTTTTTTGTTTGTTTGTTTCCTTGCCTGCTTTGTTTCATTTTTGTTTTTGTTTTTTTAAGATTTGTTTATTTTAGAGACAGAGAGCAAGCGAGCGAGAAAGAGCACGCATGCAAGCAGGGTAGGGGCAAAAGAAGGTAATTTCAAGGAGAACAGCCCCTCCCCCGCCCCAACTGAGTGCAGAGCCTATGTGGGGTTCAATCTCACCATCCTAATATCATGACCTGAGCCAAAATCAAGAATCAGACACTCAACCAACTGAGCCCCCCAGGCACCCCGGTCCTATTTGATATATTTGTATAAGTCTGTTTGTTCACCATCAATTCTCAAGAGAATATAAGCTCCAAGAGCAGGTTATGTCTCTCTTACCACAGAATCCATGTCACATCATATGCATGTAATAAATACTTCAATGAGATAATGAATATTTACTCTGCCAGGTATTGCTAAATACTATATGTGGACGGTGTTCTTTAAACCTCAAAGCATCCCTACAAAGTTGTTTCTAGTAATTGCTATTCTTAGTTTACAAGTGAGGTTAAGTAAATTTCTGAGCTGACCCCAGAGTGCATTCTCTTAACTATCCCCCTATATTCTCTTATATCACCCTATGATTTCCTCTAGGGAAAGGTATTCTTCTTTGCCTTTTTTTTTTCCCTAAGATTTTATTTATTTATTTGAGAGAGAAAGTGAGCGAGAGAGAGCACAAGCTGGGGCAGGGGAAGTGGGAGAGGGAGGAGCAGACTCCTGCTGAGCAGGCAGCCTGATGTGGGACTGGATCCTAGGACCCTGGGATCATGACCTGAGCCGAAGGCAGACATTCAAGCCACTGAGCCACCCAGGCTCTTGAGAACAGTGTTCTTGACAGGTTGCCATAAGACCATAAAAAGCCTTCTCATTCACTGGAAAACGATTGAAGTTGCTTCCTCAGCTCCAGTGTGGAATTTATTTCATTGTGTCTCAACTTCTTCAGAACTGGTAATCCCTTAACCAGCCCATAGGTAACTACAAATGGGGATGTGTGCTGCAGTTGCCAAGAGCACAGGCCCTGGGCTGAGTTGACCGGGATCAAAGCCCCATTCCCACACCTTAGACAGAGGGCCTGGAGCAGGTTCCTTAAAGCTTCTGTACTCCTGGCGCTCATCTATAAAACAACGATGGTCACAGATCTCCAAAAGTTAAGTGAGATACTACGTAAAGCATGTAGAAAAGGAACACAGTCAACAAAAGGAGTTCAATAAATATTTGGTGGGACTTTTACTCTTACTAAATATACCCTGCCTATTTAATCACCCAATACACCCTTCTCTTCACCGAGCTGGATTATATATATATTACAATAACCCAAATTTATTGCCCATGGGACTCTTATATTAAGAAAGATTCTTCCTCTCCCTCTGCTTTTGCTTGGGTATAGGTTACGAATTTGTGAGAAAGAGCCTCGCAGGGAAACAGGGTACACGGAAGCACTAACTTAATAAAACTCAGTGATGAAGCCTGGGAGAGTCCCTGCATGGTCCAGAGCCATTTGTCTCACTCACTGGAGGAGGTTACCAGGAACAGACTCTGGCTCTGTATCATCAAAGGATCACCTAGTGGCTAGGGTTGGAAACAGCAAGCTCAGTATCTCTGATCCTGATAAATAAATGTCTTAGTAGAGCAAAGCCTACCCGGGGGCATCTAAAGGATCAGGGACATGGGATTCCTAACTAAAATATCAAGGTCTTTGGAAAACAACAGTCCCGGTCAGAACTTGGGCAACAGGACAGGCATGAAAATTACAGGGACTCACAAGCTGGCCGAGTGTCACCAAAGGGCGGAGCCGGCAGCAGAGCCTGAGGGTCTAGAGGACAGGGGCCGCCCAGAACGCAGGGAGGCGCCAGCCTCCCAGCTTTGGTCCCCATGCATTTCCCTTGACAGTCCTGGGCCCCGAAGCCCACTGGCAGTAGCGGCCACACTTGTAGGAGAAACAGCGCGGCACTGCCAGCTCTCGGTGACAAAAGGAGTGTTTGTAGCAGGCGCGCACTGACAGCTGTCCGGGTGCCACATTTATTTACAAAATGTTAGTTAAATTACTGACAGTTGGCGCCGAGGAGAAAAAGCTGAGAGAAAAGCTGACATCTCTTGATCTAGCGGGTGCTCACAGCACGGGTTCTGCTCCCCTATTTATTAATTCCATTATTTGCTTGTTACTTGATCTATTTATGACTTCTGGCTTATTCACCGGCCATTGCTTTTAAGAGGCTTTGTGTCTGGGCAGTTAAACTGCTCCATGCAATTTGGTTCCACAGGCCCCAGGGCTCTGAGTTGCCTGGGGATTGGTTGTTGCAACCAGCCTGGATCTGCTCCCCAGAGACGGGCACTCAGCAGGCTTCTGGAAACCTCCTGAGGGCAGGGAGCAAGCGCTGACCGATTCTAAGCCGCACCCACTGGTGATAAGCGAATGCTCATTAAGTTATGAATAATCACCTTAATCGGCACCATCTCGTTTTTTCCTCTTCTGTTGATCAGAGACAGGTTTTCTCTGATGAAGCTGGACAAAGTGTTTCCATTTTTTATTCTTTCTGACAGGGGCAATTAAGATAGAGGAAGAAGAATTCAGGTGATAAATGAAGATCAACATCCTGGCTGTAAAGAGTTTTAGACACTAAAACATATTTCTGATAGAGCTTGTTTGTTTAGACTCTTTCCCCCAATGTAGAAAAAAAAAAGCCTACGTTGCCTTAAAGCATTGTCTTTTTTCCAATGTGTTTCTTCTCATGTCAAAAGAGTGTTGTGTTTTCGTTCACGATTTAAAAGACACAGATAATGGGGCCTCTGGGTGGCTCAGTCGTTTGAGTGTCCCACTCCTGATGTCGACTCAGGTTTTGATCTCAGGGTCTTAGGATCCAGGACTGCTTCGGGATCCACACTTGGGGTGGGAGGAAGTGTCTGCTTCCCACTTTCCCCCTCCCCCTGCTCCCACAAGGGTGTGCTTGCTCCTTATCTCTTAAATAAATGTCTTTTAAAAAGGTTTTCTTTTAGGGGTGCCTGGGTGGCTCAGTGGATTAAAGCCCCTGCCTTCAGCTCAGGTCATGATCTCAGGGTCCTGGGATCGAGCCCCACATCGGGCTCTCTGCTCAAAAAGGTTTTATTTTAAATAAAATACACAGATAAGTGAAGAGTAATTAATTAGGCCTTGTCTAGACCTTCTATTTGAAATCATGGCCTTTATGCTTATGTCTCCCACATTCCTCACTCATTCTTCTCCACAGCCTGTATGGCCAGTTAATATATTCCATACTGTGTATATTTCATTCATGTTATGTCTCATTCTCCTGGAAGGCAAGTTCCACAAGGACAGGAATTATAGTCTGTTTTGTTAGCTACGCTATTTCACAGTGCCGGGAATAGTGTCTAGCATGTGGCCGGTGCACAATACTTATTCTCAAATAAAATCGAACCTAGGGGGTGCCAACGTGGCTCAGATGGTTGGGAGTCCAACTCTGTTCTGTCTCAGGTCATGATCCCAGGGTGCTAGGATTGAGCCCCATGCCAGACTCTTGCTTAGCAGGGAATCTGCTTGAAGATTGCCTCCCTCTCCCTCAACCCTTCCCTCCATTCACACACATGTATGGGTTCTCTCTCTCACTCTCTCAAATAAACAATTAATTTTAAAAAAATCAGACCTAACATAGCCACACAGAGCATACGTTTCTCAGTCTGTGTTCTAACAGACCCCAAGTGCCCTAATCTCAGATTTGAGGTGGATGTAAGCACAACCACTGGAGAGGGACCAGCCAGGAGGCCCAATGCTCTGCTATCCTGTCTTCAGAAGCAGGCCAACTCTGGTTAGTGACCTTCTGCTGTTCCAGGCCAGTGTCATAATCCGGCCTTGCCAGGCCAGCCCCCCTCAGCCCTCACAGGCTTAGCCCCTTCTTGGCCTTCTCTACCACACCCCAGAGTGTCCCTTCTATGCTCCTCCAACCCACCTACTCATAACTCAGATTACTAGTGGTCCCCATTCCAGTCTCTTTCTGAGGTCCTGGTTCTGAAGCTTGTTACCTGGCCTGTTTGGAGGCTGGCCGAGGACAGGAACTGTGCTTTATACATCTTGGTAGCCCACACAGTGCATTGCACAATGCCCTACACACGGTAGCATGTGAGCAAAAAGCCCAAGACCCATCAGAGCAGTATGGGTTCAAACAGTAACCTAGTTTCATTGTTACTAGATTTTATAACATTGCCCTCTTTCTGATTTTATAAAAGTAAAACTTAATTTTTAAAACTTTAATAATTATGGAAAAAAACACAAGAAGAAAATCAAAGTCACCTGTAGTTCCACTACTCAGAAAATTTATGATCATTACTGTATTGATATAAGAGGCTTTCAGTGTATATTTTTCGCAGGTGTTTGTGTGCACACATACGCTCACATTCACAGGGCACTGAACCATTTTTGACTGATGAGTTATAGACCAGTTAATTATCTGAAATGACTTAGAGCTCTTCCTTTATCCATATTCAGTAAGCTATTAATTTCAAGTTATTAGAAAATATATATTGTTAAATGAAAAACATTTTCAGGACAATAAATAAAATTTCTTTATACATAGAAAAAGAAGAAAAAAAAGCAGGGACATCTGGGTGGCTCAGTCAAGTAAGTGTGTAACTCTTGATTTCAGCTCAGGTCATGAACTCGGGTCATGGCGTGGAGCCCCATATCACGATCCATGCTGTACACGGAGTCAGCCTGTCCCTCTCCTTCCCCCAAGCTCCCCCCACCCCCACTCATACTGGTGTGCTCACTCTCACTCACACTCTCTCACTCAAATAAGGTCTTTAAAAAATAGAGAAAAAAGCAAGCAAACATAGACAATGCATTATTTAAGAATATTTATATATTTGGTAAAGCTCTAAAGAAAAGAAGGAAATAATAAAAAATGTTCAGTGCAGAGGCCAGCTCCTCAGAGGAGACAAGATATAAAATAAGGAGGGAACATATCAGATTTCACAGCTAGTGGAAGGTTCTATTTCTTAGAGTAGCTGAATGGCACACAAGTGATCAGTCTGTTATGCTTGTGTACATATTGATAGATATGTTATACACCTGTTGAGGTATAAAATATTTCATGATAAAGGAAAATACTACATATTTGGTTCTTAATATACATGAAATATTATGCTACTGAAATAAATATTTCATCAGCATGTACTGAGGGCCTGCCATGAGCCAGGCCCAGTATGAGGGGCTGGCAGCAACACGGATACAGAGAAAGGAAGACCGATCATGAGACAACTGGTAAAACACATGCTTCACCACTGCTCATGTGCTCTGACCCTAACCACATTACGACTTGTCCATACCATCCTCAATTTCTAGTAGGAAAGGACTTGGTGACCAAAACAGTTAAAAGAAATTTCAAAATGTATTTTGGACAGGAGTGATATGTAAATATTTCCTTAAAAACAGGAATATGTTTAATTAACATTTCATCTGCAATTCACCAGTAATTATTGAGAAATACAGATCAAAAACACCCTAGACATAGAGTGTAGGATTAAGCAATCCAGCATCAACCAAGGCAATAATAACAAAGCAAGTGTTTTGCTTTGTTTCATTTTTTAATTAATGAAAAAAATAATAAATAATAAATAATAAAATAAGAGTCATAGTTTATGTCCTCCTCGCTGAAGCTTTTATTTCAGATCATTCATTCAGGACATTTCATTGGTTTCAATCATCATAAGACCAGGAGCAGCAGGGGCCTGACAATGCAGCTGAGCCTTTGATCACAAATGGAAATGGAATTCTGGTGTTGGAGGACTGTTTATACGCCCAAGGAAGCCAATGGACTTGTACTCCAGGGGAATTTCATGATCCATCAAGGAATTTCCAAATCCGCACAATCTAACAGTTGGAAGTGGCTTCATCCTGGTGGATCAATGTAAGTCTAACTAAAGACAGACAGAAAAAGAGTTTTTCCATAATTATGGGAAGGACTGATTAGATGAGGTGGCTCAGGTCACTGTGAGCACTCAGAGCAGTGTATTTAGCCAGCATTAGGGGCTCTGTCCTATCACTGACACACAGAAACAAATCAATCATGGTCTTTGCCTTTAAAGAACTTAAAATTGAACAAGGGTAAGGCATAAAAATAAAAAGTACAGAAATATGCAAAATTAACATATGGCTCCACAAAATGATCAAACTGCTCTAGTACCTTCCATAGGACTAAGAATAAAATCCAAATGGGTCACTATGGTCACTGCGGCCAAGTGGCCTGGACTTGGCTCTGCCTCCCCATCCTGGTCTGTGCAAGTCAAGATATTTCTGCCCCTACCCCTCTGTATCTGCCGTGTTTCTCCCTGCTATGCCCTTCCTCAAATGAACATACACACTCTCTCCCTCACATCATCAGATTTCACTCAAAAGCCCTGCCTTAGAAAGACCTCCCCCAACCCATGTGACTAAAATAAGGCCCTATTCCTCATTTCCCCATCCCCTTACTTGCCTGCTTTCTCTTTGAGAATGTGCATCACGACTTCACATTTAGATAACCATTTCTTTATTCATTGTTCTCACATGTGCCAGGGTCCAGAGCAATGTTTGGCACTGAGCAGATGCCGAATAATTACTTGTTGAACAAATGACCCATGGTCATAAACAGCAAACTATGGGAACCTTGGATGAGTAAGACGTTTGAGTGAGATTATCCTGTTTGCAGGATTTCCACTGACTTGGGCATCAGAGAGAGCAGAGAAAGAAAGAATAGTAGAGAAGGTTATGGAAAAAGCCATCAGGCTAAATGAGCCATAGAGAAAGTGTGCTGGTGCACCTGAAGGGTACTTTGGTAGCAGGATAAAAGACAAAAGCAACAGAAGAGGTTTGTGCCCAGGATTCTGGGCAAGAGACACAACATGGATAGGACAGCCTACCTTCCATCAATCTCCCATCTGTGAAAAGTAGTTTTAACTTTTTCTTTTTTTGGCTAATTTAATATATTATGGATAGAATATAACATGTTTAATGCTTATTATATGCCAGGCACAATAATTGAGATTTTACAAGTAATCTTATGCAATTATTATAAATAACTATGATTATTAAAAGATGGGAGGACTTGTATTAAACACTGCTAATGATACTGTGTTTTGTTATTATTATTTCATTCTTATGACAACTCTGTCAGGTAGGTATTAAGGTGTTATTCAGCCATGTTTCACAGATAAGGAAATAAAGCCATCAGGCTAAATTCATAACCTGATTAATTTATTAATAATTTCACAGCCGAGATCCCAACTCCAGAGTCCCTTTAATCCCACTCTAGTATAATTCTCAATTGGCAAGTTTTATGTAGACTAACAAGAGTTGAATCTATATGTTTAGGATCTGTATTTATGTATTATATCTAAACAAGCTACAAAGAAAATTCACAGGGTGGTCCTCCCCCTATTAGAGGCTGATCATGTGTTAAACCACTTCTGAGGCTTCCTCGAAGTCCCATCATTTCATATCTCTTTTAAAGCTTCAAAAAGTTAATCTTTCCATCTGATCAAGTATTCCATCTTCCATTCCTTCCTTTAAGGTAGTAGGGAAAACCATACCATGAATGGAATTTTGAAGGTCTGTTGGAAGTTGAGGTTCAATGGGCTAGTAGGAACCACAGTGACAACCACCAAGGGCACAGGATCATCCAGCAGGAAGATCCCAGCTCCAGCACAACTTAGGTGAGCACAGAAGGCAGCAGGGAAGTCATTTCCTTTGGAAAAAAATTCAAATGCATAGAGTCCCTCATCTAGGCTGACTCTCCAAGTCCTGTACTCAGTACACTCTGAAGGTCAGGCCTGTCTCTCCCAGAGGCTAGAAGGGCCTGGAGAGAGGGCAGGACTCCGTCTCGGACGACCACCCCCACCTGCTCTGAGCCACCCCACGTCCCGGTGGGATCCTTGGAGCCCTGCACCAATTACTAATTATACATTAATGGTAACAAGCAAAGCAACTATTTTTTTTCAATACCAAAGATAACCCTAAGGGCAGGGAAATGTCAAACTGAATGCTTAATAAAGTTGGTGCAAAATGCTCTAGGGGTGCAATGCTAAATTTTCAGGCAGAAATGGAGATGATCCAAGGACTAGAAAAAAAGGTAAAAACCTCACCTTCTTAGCATACGCAGTGTGTAGGTTTGATTACTGAATAGAGATATGAAATATGCACTAAATAATTCTTCTGAACAGCTCATTAGGCCTAATCCATCTCTGATTTCTATGAGTCCATTAATTCCAAATATGTGTCTGCTTATACATACACACACATCCACACAGGATCATAAAATGCTGGCTTAATTTCACAATGTAATATCCTGGAAATGGCAACAGGTAAAACATCAAATTGGATATTATGCAGATTTTAAATGCTTATAATTTTCAGATGTGATAAATGGCAATGACAAAGCATAATGGACCAAAGAAGGATGACATTTCAGTTAGAAAACACTAGACCCATATGGCTAGGTGTGTGTGAGGAATCGGAGAGGCACCAAATATTGGCTGCCACGAAACCACAGAGCTGTAACAGCCTAGACAGTGTCCACACGGTAACTATGCAGAGCAAATAAAATCAACACAGGTGTCGTCTTTGTTTATGCGGGTTTTTTTTTATTTATCACTCATCTCCTAAAATCTGCGCCACTATCATCATTTGCTCCTTAATTTGTATGTTATACTAGGTCTCACAGACACTCAGGAGTGCACATGTCTCTGTACTCCTTACCCCTTCTTCGGTTTTGAGACTGACTCTTTTTGCCCTGCTCCTCTTTGAGGAGGTCATGAAACTTGTTGACTCCTTCGCCTAGAAGGTTTTTCCTTCTGATTCCTGCAGGGATCACACCTCGCACATACCCCTCTCCCTATACCTTGGTTACTCTGTTCCTTACCCATATTTTTTACTTTATGGCATAGTGCTTTCCAATACACAATGTATAGTTTGTCTACTTATTCATTTAGTGATAACTGGTGCCTGTTGAGTACAGTTGCACAGGTTGTGTGCTGCTCAACAATGGTGGGTGGAGGGAGTTTACAAAGCACTGCTCTGTCTATCCCACCAGGAGCCCTAGGGAATGACTTGTCAGACTAGAGGAAGCACACCTAATCCTAACTGTCTGTGCCAATTGTGTGCTGGAACAGGACACCTTTGTTTCAATTCATAGAAGCTGCAGCCTTGGTCCCCAATCACTAAAAATCACTCTGTGAAAAAGAAACTTCATGCCTAGTAAAGAGCCTGGCACATACAAGACTCACAGGACATCTTGCTGAAGTGACAAAAATCAGCTCATCCATTTATTCCCCAAGAAAGCATTAAGCTCCTATCATGTGCCAGGCGCCATGCATCATTTGGAGACAACAATGAACATAAAACAAGATCGCTGACTCTATGTGTCTGTGTGACCTCTGTTCCTTGTAATCTCCTGCCACAACCATCTTCCTCCTTCCCTTTCCATACTTTCCTTCCCCCCTTTACTACCCTGCCACCTGGTTGCACTTCTTAAATTCAACCTCTGACAGTGGTTTTCGCTCCTTTTTCTTCAACATTTTTAAGAAAAATCCTACAAATCATCCCATCTGTCTCTTTACTGTGTGTCAATTAAAACACTGAGTGTTGGAATATCTCTAGCACAAAAGGTTATGATAAGTAAGAAACTTCCAGCCATTAATGAGCTATTTGTCATCTAAGAGGTATTTTCACTAATTACGGTATGTCTCAAGTCATAGCCAATATGGATATGTGCTAATTTACTTCAAGGTAAAACTTTCCTTTGTCACTGGTTTTCACATATTCTGTAAAGCAGACATTTTACTTGGTTCAGAGATGTAAGGAGTCAAGCAAATGAAAATCAAACATTTAAGGCTTCAGTTTGAAAAGGCCATGGTTCCCACTTTCAGACACATGCAAAAATCACTAAAAAGCTTGCCAGGAAATTTTAATAAGTGCTTGAGTTTGGACTTTAAAAAAAATTTTGTGTATTTCGTTGCAGTTGATATCAATAAATAGGAATCACAATAGTTGTGTTGAATTAGATACCATAATGATAGCTACTGTAACAAATGAACTCCAAAATCCCAGAAGCCTATCACAATGGAAGTGTATGTTTCCTCTGTGCAATCATCTCACAAACAAGGTTCTGGTTCAGCTGGCGGGGTAGGGGTGGGAGCCTTACTCTGTGGAAGCATTCAATGACTTCGAGCATCGGCCGAATAGGACATGGGTTTCCAAGGTAATTTTGGACATCGACATCCAGATGGCACAAGGAGAAACAGCATGAAGTATTTCATGCGGGAGCTTTTTACGGGCCAATCGGCATATAACTTTTGCTCACATCCCTCTGGTAGAACTTGGTGGGCCACACCTGAATTCAAAAGAGCCTGGGAAAGGGGAGTACAGCTTTGTGCCCAGAAAGAAGGATAAACAACCTATATATTTTTGAACAGCTAACAATCTCTTCCTCAAATGTAAAGAACTGAACAGAGCAGTAGGGGCCATGCCCTGCCTTCTCATTTCAGACACAGGGATACTGGGAAACAGGGAAACACACTAATTTTCTTAGCAGTATCCCATGGTGAGTTGTGACAGAGCCAGGGCTCAAACTCAGGTCACCCCAGCCCTCAGCCACTATTCACCTTCCAAAAACAATGACACTTGCTGAGCCTCTTCAAAATCACTCCACCACAAAGATGCTGGACTTGCAACATCATCGGCCTCCACGGAGTACCCAGGGTCACCCGATTCAAAGCCCTTCTATTTACCCACAGCAAAGACATCTCATGCTCCGTCTTTCCCCCACTGTATGAACTAACACCAGCCGAGTACCAGACGCTGCACTAAATACTTCTATTTCCCTCCTGGCTCACCACTCCTATTATCAAACAATGACAAAACTGAGGCCCAGTGAGGTTAATCAATGTGCCCACGTCACTCAACTGGGAGGCTGCAAAGCCAAGATTTGAACCCAGGGAGGGGCCTGGCTCCAGACCCCTTGCTCAATCATGCTTTGTAGCCTTCAGGTAGAATTCCCTTAATAAATAATGGCTTAAAAATACATAATGGACACGGAATAAGGTGTTATAAGTGAGGCTCATAGCCTGATTTCTGACCAACTGCCACTTCCCTTCCCCCATGGTTATAGGCCTTCAACTAAAAACTGATCCTTATTTCCAAGTGTTTATTAGATTTTCTACAAAACCTCTTGTGAAAATGGAAATTTAAAGATCCTTTAGCCTCTGCTCATGGAGATTTTATGAAGTGTGTCCCACTGCCTACATAAGTCCCCCTCAACTGCCCATTCTACTCCATATCCTAGAAGATCAAACCAAGGCTAGATCACACCCCATCTATTTTACCTCTGGTCAAGAATGCCCAAACTCCTGCCAACACAGACATATACCTTAGTCCCCTCTTCTTACTAAAAGATAAATAACTTTCACTATTAACAGTTTAGTATTATTCCCAATAAAGCTTCCATTCACCCGACAACTATTTCTTAATAGGCCATAATTTAGCCACTATAAAGGAAAGCAATAACGTCAGTAGCCTTGGGGATCTTACATTTGAGTGGAAGAGGCCATAAATAAATAATAGATGAATAAATAACAGACCTCTGTAAGTGTTAAGGGTGATGACAAAAATTAAACCTATGTAGGGGAACAGAGGAGAGTGGGGGATGGTGGGATGGCTGTTTCAAACAGCATGGTCTGGACAGTCTTCTTTGAGGACGGGATATTTGAGCAGACACACAGATGCCATGAAGATCCAGCCATACAACATTGCAGTGGGTCCTGGAGGAAGAAAGAGCATTTCCTGAAGCAGTAATTGATCTGGTGAGTCCAAGGTTCAGTCAACTGCATCCTTGTGAGCAGAGCAGGTATGACAGAGGGAATGTCTGAGGGGCAGCAGGCACCAGGCAATGAAACGTTTTCAGACCACTAATGTGTTTGCATTTCTTCCTGCACATTACTAGAAGCCACCATGAGGTTTTGAACAGAGACTGGTAGAATTTGATGAAAGTTCTTAAAAGACAGCTTGAGCCGGGAGGCGGAGAATGGCCTCTGGTAGAGCGGCACGAAAGCAGGAAGACCAGATGAGCTGCTACTAGGAGGGAGCTGATGCGGCTTTGACTAGAGAGGTGGTGTTTGAGATGGTGAAACATGGTCTGATCCAAGAGAGACCTTAAAAGTAAAGGCAAACAGGACATATTGGTAGATTAGATGAAGCATAAAAGAGAAAGTAAAAATAGGTACCTAGGTACCAGGTTTGGAGCCTGAGCCACTGGCTGAATGCTGGTGTCCATTCCTAGGATCGGGGCAGGCCGGGCAGGAAGATCAAGGAGGTGAGTAAAAGGGGGCTGGGATCAAGAACTTCAGCTGGAGGCATTGGGTTTGAAATATATGAGCCATGAAGGAAAGGAGGAAGGGAGGAAGGAGAAGAGGAGAGGAGAGAAAAGACAAGAAAAAGACAAGAAAAGAAATGGCTGAGACATAAAAGCAGACATGTGGATTAGTGCTAGTAAATGTGGTCTGGAGCCTCCAACAGGAGAGACTGGTCAAGGCAGAGCACAGGGCTACAGCAAGAATAGCTGTGGGTAACGCAGCCTCATGGCACATGCACCAACATGAGGGGGGATTCAGGGAAAGATGGACAAAAACTGTCTGGAAGCCGCAATGAGTAGCAAGGAGAGTATCTATCCGACTTTGGGGCTCATGATATGCAGTACATAGGAGAAAAACAGCCATTGTCAACATGACCCTAGGAATGGAAATTATTCAAGAAACAATCTCATTTCAAGTGTAAGGAAAAAAGAGAAAAGGGAGAGAGAGAGAGAGAGAAGACATTTAGGAAAAAGACTGACAACCTAGAGATTTTGCTGGTGACAGATCAAGAAGCTCAGACAGTAGAAAGGTTTGGAGGACTTGGAGGAAGCCTTCAGTTCAGATCACAGGACTACATGGTAACAGTAAGAATCTAGACGATACACATGACAGGGGGCGGGGGAGGGGGCTTTGACTTCTGAGGGGCTTAGATCACTGAGACATGGGAACATGTGGGCTGTCCTGATGGTGTCTTAGGAAAAAGAGGGTAGTGAGCTCTAAGTATAGTCCTACTCCACATCAGCCTCCTAGATATTTGTAATGGAGGGTTTGGGGGGTCATCGTGGCTAGGAGAGGATCAGCCATGCCAAGAACATTCAGAGCTCTGACGCTGCCTCTATGGACTGAAGTGGTTTGTGTCACAGTGGGTGATGGGGTGGTCTAACCTGTTTTTTCAGTGGTCCTTTATATATGATGATTACTTACGAGAACTCTTCCTTTATCATTTCTTTCTCCAAGTCCATTCATTTCCTGGTGCTGCTGTAACAAAAGGTTATAAACTGGATGGCTTAAAAACAACAGAAATTTATTGTCTCACAGTTCAAGGGACCAGAAGTCTGAAATCAAGGTGTTGGCAGGGCCATGCTCCCTATGAAACTTGTAGGAGAGAATCCCTTCTTGCTCTTTCCTACTGTTGGTTCACTGACCACCTTTAGCAGTCCTTGACTAACAACTATGTAATTCCAGGCTTTGCCTTCCTCACCACAGGGGATTCTCCCTGTGTGTCTACTGTGTTTCTCCACGGCCATCCTCTTACAAGGATGCCAACTATACTGGATCGTGGCTCACCTTACTCCGATGTGATATCATCTTAATTTCATTAATTACCTCTGCAACTACACTATTTCCAAATAAGATCGCATTATGAGATACTGGATGTTAGGATTTCAACATTCCATTTTCCTTCCTTCCTTCCTTCCTCTCTCTCTCTTTCTTTTTGTTCTTCTTTTGCTGGGGAGCACAATTCAACCCACAACACCAAAGTACTCCTCTTTCCAGTTTTTATGTATAAAAACTGCACCAAATTAAAAGGAATTTGCATGTATTCTCCATCTTACCATCTTCCTCATAGCTTCCGACTGGTTAGAATTATTTTGGATTGAGCTTTCCTGATGAGTTAATTTGTTCAAAGATGATTATTCTGAGTGTGAGTGCACTTTTCTACTCATCCACTCATCTACTCATCCATTATAGCCTGTTTGAAAGCCAGAGAAAATCAAGAAATTATTTTCACACAAATGTGTCTTCCTTTGCCTACATGTGGCCAAGAAAGCTTTATCTGACAGTTGATTTCAGTTTTGTCATTTTCCATCAGTCTAGTGGCTGATGCTTTTTTCATTAAAAATTCTATTATTTAAAAAAATCCATCAGCAAGATTGTAAGTTCACTTCATATGTTCATTTTATAAGGCAAATCTAAACCCCCAAAGCTTTCTGAGCCAAAGCACTGAATCTCACACTGAGAAGAGAACAAGTTGGCCAAATATGCCCAAATAAGCCCAAATAAGCCCAAATATCTCAATCATGTCAGCCAATGAGATTTGGAAAAGCAAGATAAGTAAAGGGGGAGATTTCTATCTATAACTTAAATTAATTTGAGCTCCAGGCTTACAATTGAAGTGTAAAGGTCTGTTTTTTATGCTTCCATTGGTGATTTCTGTGATCAGTTTCTAACACCAGGCACACTGGTCTTAACCCAGATTTAAACAGAAGAAAAATTCCAAATGCACAGAGATTTCCTTCTCAATTTCCACCATCACTGTTCAAGTCCTGATCTGTCCTCTTCATGCATAGGAGATGGGAATGAATGGAAAGATTCCAATCAGAGAACATTCAAGCCAGAAGGACTTAAGCTCCCCTCCCCTGGAGTGATGGCATTCCTACTTCTGCCAGCTGACTCCAGTGTAATTATCATGGAAAAATCAGTCTTCCAAGGGAAAAAAGTCTACTAATCCTAAATCTACACATGAACTCTTGACCCCACTCTTTGTTTCAGAGAACCAGCCTCTGCAGAGCTGTCTGTATGGCTTTTGGGGGCAGGAAAGTCATCTTTAGAGCCATGAACGGTCAGAACTTGCTATGCAACAATCCTGTGACGAAAAACAAAGAAATACCCTTCTTCCCACCCCATCAGACATAAAACAGTGCAAGAAATTATTTTAACTGAAGAAGAGTTTGAGGATCTAAACGGATATGTAGAGAAACACACAAGAGTACAATTAGTTTGGGTGGGGAGGCATTCCTCTCCTGTCAGATCTTTCAGGATCTGGCATAACAATCAAGGTGAGGCTACTTGGGTGTTTAAACTACAACAGTTTATAATGAAAATTGCCAAATGTGTGAATATTATCTATAAATATGCCTTCATACATATGTGTACATATGTATATACATATGGAGAGAAAAAGAGTAATAGTTATACACTGAGCTTTATGTGCATTATTTCATTTTAACCCAAAATAAACTTTTGAGGTATGTAATAACTGTCCTTTTTATACAGACAAATTAAAAACTTCTCCCAACTGCTCACAGACACAGTGCTCGAGTCAGGGTTAACCAAATCCTATCCCTCAGTGCATTTTCTTCCTAGCATACCATTCTTGCTAGAATATGAGTTAGTTAGGTCTTTGTTGGAAATCTTTGCCTCTATCAATAGCACTCCAATTACACCTTCCTATTGTCTCCTCCTTCTCCTCCTTGGCACACATGTGCAATTCAGAAGTTGCATCCTAAACCAACCAATTCCCAATTTCCTAAAAACACTACTATTTGGCCATCTATATGATGTTAATTGTATTGTTTATTTATCAGTAATCTATTACACAGAGTGGAAAATCATCAACCTTCTCCCAAGGAAGCAAAGCAACCTCAAATAATGCAAAGATAATGTTTTATTCTACCCATCAGTGGAGACTTTGAACCTAAGAGAATAAATATACTATTAACATTAATCATAAATGTTTTTCAAGATTCTCCCATCTTGAAAGAGGCCAGTGATCCTACTTCCAGTAAAACTAAAAAGAAAGTCTATAGGTCAAGGTCTCACCCACTCTGCCTCCCGCTGTTGGGTATCTAGATACACAGGCTTGTGGGATTCTCATAGAACTGTATTTCTACCTCGGTTTTTTTCAGTATCCCAGGCCAGAGAAATATATGACAATTTGCGAGGATTTGCTAACTCTCTATGAGAGAGCCCAAGATGGCTGATCTCTGAAGCAAAAGGTTAGTGGGAGAACCTGAAATCGACTGCCTCTGAACAAACCATGTAGACTGTAAGGTTGTGTAAGGAGAAGAAATTTCTAGAGGCCAGTTGGGTCATTCTTTGTGTCTCCGTGTCATAAAAGCTTAAACATTCCCATACCCTTCCTAAAATACTTCAAGAAAGCAGATTCTTGCACTCCAGGACAAGGAGGAAAAAACCAAATTCACCTGGTTTCTAGAAGAAGTATGTCCTGGCACTGAAGCAAAGAAGGCATAGAATGAGAAAGGTCCTGTGGTACAAAAGGAGAACCAGCTTCAAGTCAGACAAAACTGGTTCCAAGTTCCAGGCTCAGCCACCATCTGACTGCGGGATGTGGAAAAAGGGCTCATTTTTCTCAGTGCTCTGGTTTTCTGATCTGTAAAATCAGAATAATAATTGCATCCACCTGGCGGAGCAGCTCTAGGATTAAATAAGACTCTGCTCGTAGAGCGCTTAGCACAGAGCCTGATACAGTGAAAGGAGTTGTCCCATATGGAATCAGAGGTGGAACAGAAGGCTAAGAACGCAGGCTGCGGTGCCAGACACAACCAGCAATGAGGAGCGAGCTGGAAGATAAATGCTAGCTGATTGTCGGGAAGCTATTAGCATGATGCTTCTGCCCTTAGTAGGAAAAGGTGGCCCTCTTTCAGGCACAGGTAGCCCTACACTAGGGCTCCCAGTTGGGAAGCATGGGCTGGGTATCAGCGCCACCTCGCTCTTCTGAAAGGCATTTTTGTGCAAGACTGGTGATCGCTACCCTCATTATATGTAAAACCAGGTGGCTCAACTCCCTGGTCTCTGCAATTCTTTCAAACTCAAAAGAAACATTTCTGCAAGGCACCTATACTTGTAGGTGAGGAGTGTCAGAGGACCAGGGCCCAGCTTGCCCCACTGTGCTCTTCGCCAGGTTCCCGTGACAACTGGCATACTCTTTCTCCTTCTGCCCCATGCCTGGTTGGGTTTTTCATTTTCCCATTTTAGCTTTTGGCTTCTCAAAAGGCTGAGTGTGCTTCCAGGAGCCTCCCTCCACAACCCCATCTGTCCACGCTCTTCTGAGCCACAGTCCACCGGCTGGATGGCTGGCAAACCCCAGAGGTGAGCACATAGTGGTCCATCCTGGGAGGAGGCAGTGCCGTCGGAACAGCACAGCACAGTGCCTGAGTGGCACTGCTATTCTGAACGAGTTAACTCATCAAGAACGGATTAATAGTTACAGCACTAGACAGCCACTGCCAGCAAATTCCACGTAGAGAGAAAGAAGGATGGGCAGAGAGGTGCCTTTCTGTGCCCCTCCGTATCTGGAACATGCTAATGTCCCAGAGCTGCCCCTGGGATTGAACACCTCATTGGAGAGGAGTGTTTCTTCAAAGGCTTAAGGACTGGGTCCGTAAGTAACCTGGCAGAAAGGAGACACGTGTCGTGGGTGTAGCTCTGAAATAACCGAGAGATGACACAGCCCATCTGTGTCCCTGACAGAAAGACACCAGCCCAGTTACTTAACTGTGTTTGTAATTCCTCAAGAGCAACCTCACACAGCTAGGCAGCCCGGTCAGAAATGACAGTCAGCCAGAAACATGTCCAGGGCAAGGACAACACAAAACAACTCAGGGGAAGGGACAGAGAAGGGCAAGAGGGGGAGATGGTGATCTCAGATTTCCTGCATTCATTCATGCAACAACTACTTCCTGAGCACCTTCTGTCGGAGACATACTGGTGACACAGAGCTGAAGGAGACAGAGAAGGTAACTCTTCTCCAGAAAATTACAGCCCCCTTGGGAAAGACAGGTCATAAACACATAATCAAATGTCTCAATAGGAAAACCTGAGACAGGAATGACTTCTCAGAAGAAAAACAAATCCCGGATGGCATACCAGGGTAAGATGCATGGAGGTAGTTAAGGGTCATTTTGATTTGGGTATCAGTAAAGGCTTCAGGGAGTGGGTTCTATCTGAGCTGAGGCCAAATGATAAATAGCTATCCGTGGAAAGATCTGGAGTAGGGGTAATCCCAACAGAGAGGACCACAAGTAGAAGGCCTTGTAGCAAGAATTCATTTTCTATGTTCACGAGGTGGAGAAAAGGCCAGGATGTCTATAGCAGAAAGACAGGCAGGACACTATTCAGACTTTATAGCAAAAATCATGGACCAAGTCATGTGCTGGGTACTGGGATACAAACGTGAAGAAGGCATAGTTCTGCACTCAAGAGGCCATGTACTGGCTGGAGAGACAAAGAGAGAATTCATCTGTTCTAAAGTGAAATCCTAAGTGTTTTACACGATACAAATAAAGTGTGTCACAGCTTCCTATGTTTGGAAGGGCACTCTATGGGTTTTCTCAAATATCCAAAACACATTATTCTGTGCTAGCCCATGGAGTTGTTATATCAAAACTCAACTTCAGTCATGTACATTCCTCAGACTTTTTCCTCTTAACTCATCCAAACAAACAAACAAACAAACAAAAGAAAGCATTGTGCAATGGCAAAGCATACAGTCTATATAAGTGACTTACCACTTACCTCTGATACTGACTTACCACATGGTCCCAATGAAATAATTCACTTTAGTAGCTGTTGCCTTACTGGGAGAATCTATGATAGCATGAAATACATTCATCAGAATTGCCAAGCTACAGGTGGACACTTAGTGAAGGTCTCCAACTAGTGACATCCACACAGCTGGGCACCTCAGTCTCTCCCACTCCTCATTCCTTTTTCAGTATTCCCATAGAGGAGCCCAGTCGGGAAGCTCTTTTCTGACCTCACGTTCACATACGCTAACGGGCGTACCCTACTTCACGTCTTTGCCTTAGTCAGTTACCTCTTTGCCTACATCCAGCTTTTTGAATTGGACTCAAGATCCCGGAGATTCTAAGCCTCATGCCTTTTTACACCCCAAAACCCAGCTCAGAGCCCTTCTTGTAAGAACCACTCAATAAGTCTTTGTTGGTTGACCACAGCTGTATTTTAAAATACATGATGAAGAAATGTGGCAAAGAGACAAATGGAATAGAGGCTGGGGGTTGTTTATGTTTTGTTTTCATTCATTTTATTTGTTCAGGAAACATCTGGGAGCACACAGTGCTCATGACATTATACCGCAGGATCTCTGCTTTCCAAGCACTAGTTGCCCCCCAGTGCACAAGGAGAAAGAACATAGAAAGTTCAACAACATTGCAGGAGAGAGTTTAAGCCAGAATGACTAGAGGACACTCAAAGTACTAGCAAGGTATTAGAACACAGAGTGCGGAGGGCAAAGTGTGGAGCACGAGATCAGGGAGTAAGGTTCTGAGTTACAGCTCCAGCTCTACCCCTTGCTACTTGTGTGATGCTACCGAAATTCCCAGCTCTGGGCCTCTGCTTCCTCAGCTAGGAAATTGGGAAATTAAGTATATATCATGGAGTTGTTGTGAGCATTGAATGTTACGATGTACACAAAATATTTAACACCCACGGTAACTGACCGATCACTGGGGATGCAAGTGACGAGTGTTACTGTCAACTGGCTTCAAAACTTCCTATCTGCGCAACCTAAATCAAACAATGTAAACTCTCCATGCCTCAGTTTCCTCATCTGCAAAATGGGGAGAGTAATAGCACCTACACCACAGGGTCTTTATTAGGGTTAAATGTTAATATTAGGAGGCTAGACAACAAGTGAGATACTATGTAAAACAGAATTCTCCTTGACATAGAGCAAGTGCTCCCTAAACCTTGGTTAATGTTCTTATTACTGCACCTCACCCTTAAAAAAAAATATATGCATACAGACTACAGCAGGAGGCCAGAAAGAATGGAAGATTGCAAATTGTTTGCGATTCCTTTCAGGCTGTCAATGCCACAGCTGGGTGAAAGGTTTCCCAATACCTCCGCAAGGATCGTTAGTGCTAATTGGATGAAATAAAACATTTTTAAAAGTTTCCTCACATTAGAATTTGCTGCTGAAGCATTCGTTCTATGGGGACTAGAAGAGAACTTCAAAAAATAAAACTGGTGAGAACAAAAGCAGAATAACACAAAACCAGAGCAAAAAGTCCTCTGCTGGTTGAGAAGTAAACTACAAGCATGGCCCTTTCAGTCAGCCACTGTGATGTGGAGAGAGCAGTCCTCCAAGGCAGAACAGAGGTGCTTGGGGCCTACCTAGTTGTATTCTGTGTAGCTTGGTGGCATGCTGAACAAAGATGGAGAGAGAAAGGAAAGGAAAGAAGAAGGGATGGAGGAAGAGAGGAAGGGAAAGAGGGAAGAAAAAAGAAAAGATCCACATAAATACACAAAAAAAGCAACAAAACAAAACACAAAAACAAAAAAACCCAGAGCCCTGAGCTGCTGGACAACTACAACCTAGATTCAGGTTATGTGCAAATGTAGCAATTTTTGTGCAAACAAAATACATTCTGAAATTCCTATTTGCTTCTTTGCACACAGAATTACACGGTGCAGAGTCTATGCTTGAGAGTACACCCCAACATGGTGGCCCTCATTTGTTCCAGTGTGTTCACCCTGAGAAGAACGAAGGTCATCCTGCAGAGGCATGAGCGTCCTCTGTGCAAGTTCGTCTGTGACACCTGCTGCCCAGTTCACATCCTATATCAGGCTCATGGCCAGTGGGTTGGTGTCAGTCACACCCTAGCTCCTCTAATCTCTGCTCTGTAGGGCTCCATCCACAGGAATGGTCTTCCTTCTGCATGTCGGTCAGACATTCGGTTCCAGGGACTGGCACAGAATGGCACAGAATGGCAGGATTTTCTCTAGGAGGGCCTCTTTATGCCATGGCAGTGTTGGGTCTGAAGAGGAAGCCCCATCATATTCCACTTCCTCCATCTACACCCAAATAAGACCAGAGCAGATGTCAAAAATGTAAGCAGATATTAGGGCCTGGAAGGGATAGGGACAGGGAAGCCCAGACTGAGCAAGAAAGCCCTGGAAGGAAAGATAAAGATAGAGAAGCAGCCAGCACATGATAATACAATTTTAACGAGAAGCTGTTCCTAACAAAGGCCCATGCCCTGGCTCATCATCTGCTGAATTCAGCCACTTTCCGGAGTCTAGGTTCTCATGTTCTCATGAGCCTTGGTGGCTCCCCTCTGGGGCTGAGACCCAATCCTGGCTCATCCAGCCCCCATCATGGTTTATACGATGTGAGACCATTGTCTGTTAGGGCCTCTTTACTGTTTCTTTTATCCAAATCTCTACAGAGCTAACTACCTTCCACCTTCTCCTTGAAAATGCCATCCCATCTGTTCCTAAAATGTTCTCCATGTGAGAATGACTCTTTCTTATCTCCTGGGAACTACTGCGTGCAGCCAAGGGTTAGGGACAAAGGGAACATCCAGAGAACACTAAATTCATCATGCATTGTGGTAGGGCTTCATTTCTGTATCTCTCATTAAGTAGTCTGAAATCACAGCATTTTTAGAGCCCCATGAAATTCCCTTATAAAGCAGGTCTAGTAATTCTGGGGTGGGAGGCAGTTAGATATTTAACCTTTGTTCAAATATGTCCCGAAAGGACTTGGTGGAAGAGGTAGGTTTCCTGAGCCAGTGAGTAATGAGAAATTCACTGGGGCAATGGACATTAGCTCCCCAAAGGCAGTGGAAGATGGGATGCTTTCCAGGCCCTGTATGGGTCCTTAAATCACACACTTCCTTTGACAATGTCCTGTCAAGTCCCCCTCCTCAACATTTTCTGTCCTATGGTATTTCCTTGAGGGGACCATCTATAAACAATGCAATTTTAGAAGAAGGGTCACCAGGGACAAAGGAATGGACACCAGCACCCAGATGATCTTTCCAAGAATCTTCATATGCAAAGGACAGGAATGTTACCATGTTGCCTTGCAGTCAGCTCGGTGGCTCAGTTTGAGAAACTTTATATAAGAAGGCATATTAAATCAAAGATAGGCAGAGAAATCACTCTTCCCAGGAACCTTCTTGACTTCTACCTCATGCTGACTCCTTCTAAAATTCTAGAGAGTAAGATCCCCCATTATAATCACTAATTCTCTGTTACCCTCTTACGAGTGACGCAGTGTATAGACACCGGAAATTAAGTTAACATGTCAGTAGACAGGGTAATCAGGGACATAGACTCATCCCACCTTACACAAGACATAGCCAAGATCCTTCTCCTCTTCAGTTTCTGCAAGCATTAACCCCAGAAGCCAATCAAGACCCATCTCAATGCTGAAATCTGTCTGTTCAGTAGGTGAGTTTTGCACATACTGCTTCAGTGGACAGCACCAAGAGAGAACAGCTAACCACAGCAAATGATATTTTCCATGGACAAATCACATGCATCTCCATGACTTCAATCTCAGAAAGCCATGTTTAGACAAGAAAAAACATGTCCTTCTACCCACCAGCTCATAGCATGAAGCACTCCAGGAAAGCTCAGAGAGTCCGTGCCAGGACAAAGCAGCAGCTCTGCCAGAGTAGAGGAGCCCACTGGCAACTCCCCATGCCATGGGCAGAGTGAAGGCATTCACAGGAAGCCACACTTGTCCTTGGGGACTCATTAACTTCAGAGATGACTGTTCCCACTGAGCCCCCGCCAGGTCCCCAGTCACCATGGCCACCAGGTTCGGGCACACAACGTAACCAGGCCACTATCCTCAGTCCCAGGGAATCCCTGCCTCAGCCGCTCCACACGCTTACCACGTCCTGAGCCAACGAGGCCAGTTTTGGGGAAACAGATCATTTCCCCAACCTCTGAGCGTTTCCCTAACACCACCACGTTCCCGGGGCAGAGCACTCAGCTCATCCATGAATCTTGCAGCCCAAGAAACCAGCGACCTCCGTGCCAGCTGCTCCAGTGCACACACCTGCACCCCTGTCCCTCTCCCCCCAACAACCCATACACATCATTGTCAATTCATAGAAGAAAAACAGCTCCCTACCTGAGGGTGGCGCTCTCCCCCTGCCGGACCGTCACGTTGTCCATAGCTTTGGGGAAGGTGGCATCTCCGCTGCGCACGGGCACTCCTGTGGGTACAAGGAACAGCAGCCTGAGAGACACGACCACGAGGCACTTCCAGGGCAGGAACAGGTACCCACAGACCCCCATCCTCGACAGCCACAACTTCCCAGAACTCCGGCTGCGGCGCGGCACACACCCCCCCGGGCGAGCACAGGAAGTGGGTGGGGTGAGGAAGCGAGCTCAGGGACCCAGCAGTGAACTAGAGGCGACCGAGACGCGCGGGAGGAGAAAAGCGCGCAGACTCCTCGAAGTCTAATATTCCTCCCCCAAATCCGGCCTCGGGTAACCAATTTCCACCGAGGACAGCGAAGGGGGCTTCCTCGGTGCCGCTTCGGCCAGGGAAGATGGCCAAGAAAAGGGAAGCGCAAGGCAGGTGCAAAGGTGTGGGCACGTCTCAGGAGTCCCTTCTTCCCGTTAGCAGTTCTGACATGGCACTTTGGAGTGGAGTAAGCACTTTGGTACCATAAGGGGACAGGGGGTGGGTCAGATCCGGCTCCCCAGAGGTGGTCTGCAATTCCTCAGTTCAAACAAGGGGAAATCCAACACTTTCTTTGTAAGTTTCGGAGGAAGGACCGCCGGCAGAAAAACAATCCTTAACAATAGCCAAGATGGAAAGTAGAGCACGCAGACGGCGGCTCCGCCAAGCTTCGCGCGATCCGGATCCAGGGATCCTGCGGCAGCCTCTCGGTCAACTTCCTCCCGGCCGAAATGCGCGCTGCAGCCGCTGTAATCCAGCGGTTCTCGGCAGGGGCAGGCGCCGCTGCGGCGACCGAGACAGGAACGGCCCGGCTGAGCGCAGCGCGGCGGGCCCTCGCTCGCTTCGTCGCTCGCTGGGGAAGGCGAGGCGCAGCCGGCACCGGAGCCGCGCGGACGCCACGCTCAGCGGCCGCCCCCGGCCTCCGCGCCGCCTTCCTCCCGGGAGCAGCCCCGACGCGCGCGGGCCCCGACCGCCGGGGTTGTCATGGCAGCAGCTCCATCACTGACCGCCACTTTCTCCCGGGCCAGCGGCGAACAAGCGGGCGGACTGCGCGCTCATCCTGGCGGGCGGGCGCGGGGCGCCGGGCGCGGGCGCCCACCTTAACCCCTGCCGCGCCACGCCGTGGCAGTGCACCAGCCAAGGCGAGGAGTTTAACCATTTCCCCCTCTGAGAGGCTGTCACTTCCAAATTAAGAAGAAAGGCAAAGTTACCACACAATTTAATAAGCCCAAGACATCCTAATAAGGGTCACAAACTAATTAACTAGGAAAGGAAAACCCTGCAGCATGCTTGCATGCACCTTTAAAATTATCAGATTAAATCTATTAGCATTTAGAGTAAATTTACAGTGTTGGAAGGACGTTTTAGAATAATCTAATATTTATTCAGTAGTCAATGCCCACTCCACCAGCTCTCCATCCACCACCCCCACCCCCACCCCATGGAAGCTACTTTCGAACACTGGAGACTCAATATCACCATTCTAAACAGAGATCTTCCATATATAAAATAAATGCAAACTCACAGAAGCCCCTTAGTATGTGAAACTGGCAAAATCGCATCAAAATTTTGGTCAAGTTTAGACACTTACATTTTTATTCTTGTTTTGTCGACCTTAAAAGATGCTAGTCCTGCAAAAGTACTCATTCAGATGAGTGTGAGCTACTTGCTTTATTTATACCATGGACTCCCAAGTTCCCTGGGTTTCACAGTTTTGCAAAGCTGATTTCATCTTAAGAGGTGTGTTTTTCAAAATCTTGAAACCCAGTGAAAAAACTGGATTTGCCTCAATTTCTGTAACTTCTCCATTCTGGCTCCTGTCAGTCCCTGCATACGTACATTTTAATTTCTCCCTTAAGTCCACCTCAGACCAAATGTGCATTTCCCTTCCTAGGCAGGGCCCCTGAGCTGGGAAGAGCCCAGAGCAGCCCTGCCCACAGAGCAGTGCCAACAGGAGCATACTCTCTTCTCAAGAACTTCCAGGTCTGAGGCCCCTACACTGACCCAGATTCTCCCTGGGGATAGAGAAAAGGCAACCAAAGGTGATTTTGTTTCTTCCTCCCTCTACTTTCTATCAGATCCAACAAGGGAGCTGGTTTTATTCAACAGCTGTTAAATAACAGAAAAAATGTTCTTCCCAAAGCCATCCAGTGAACACCAAAAAGATTGAATCATTCTAACTCTAATAAGAGTCTTGGTGCCAGAGAAGTCCTTTCACCTTGCAGGTAATAACCACCACTTACACGTAGATAACATGTGTGTTAGAGATGAAACAAGCGTTTCACCCTCCTACTCTCTCCTCTAACTACTTTAGATTGGTAGGGATGGAGGTAGGGTGGGAGCCATACTCCAGGATGACAACGACAGACTGAGCAAACGTGTTTTTCCTTTTTAATAGTTGACTAGAAACTGATCAACCAGAAAAGTTGGGTAACTTTACATTGAAGATCTCAATTAATCCATCATTAGGGTCATTTTTTTTTTCTCATCTCTGGTGACTTCTCTTGAGATTAAATTCTCAGGGAAACCCATCTGCTATTTTTGGCCAGCGGGGACTATTTGATGTATAGCACCAAAAAAATCAATTGTCAACTTATGGCTGCAACAAATGACTTTACTATTAGGGAGAAAAAAAGCAAAAGCAAAAATAAAAAATGACATCTATGGAAATCAGGAGAGTTTTGTTTATATTTTTTAAAAAATCAAAGAAGGAAAACCTATTTCTGCATCAGTGTATTCTTGCAAGACCCTATTTTTTTGTCCATTTTACAATGGGGAAGTTTGGAAGTAGTAAGTAAAGAGTAAGATTGTGTTTGCTGACTTACAGTCTGCTGAATTTGGGGTTCTTCTTTCCCTAAAGCTAAGGAGTTACCTAAACTATCTATATATATCCATTTTGCCTGTCCCTCGTGCTCCCCCACCAACCCCTGTGTGTAAACACATCCCCACAACCTCAGCTGGAAATAATTACAGTGGTGGGGAAGGGAGAGAGATTCCTTCTGGGCTTTGGAGTCATTTCCCTATAGTCTTGGAAATGGCAGGGATAATTCCTTTTATAAAAAATTCTAGTCCTGGATCCTGCATCTAATTCCCAAGTAGGTACAAATAAGCATTCGTTTTTTGCATCTGGGAATGTGGATAATGACAACAACCGGCCTTCCCAAGGGACCTACATACATGATTAACTCTACAGGAAAATACTTAGAAATCCATTTAAGGTGGAAGATGCTTTATTAATATACTTTGCCTGCCACCACTTCATTATTATGACTGGACAGGAAAATAATTCTTCATAGGGGCTCTTTAAGACATTCAGTTTATACCAGTCTGCATGCCATTGATCTAAGACAGTCAAACCATCTTTGTCTCTGGCCATGAAGGGAGAGTGCTGAATTGCAGCATCAGGCAGGAAACTCAGCAGAGCTCAGGTAAGGCTCAGGGTACAGAGATAAAAACCACTTGGAACCCCCTACCTGCCCTCTGGGCCCAGGGATGCAAACTTTATTCAAAAATAGGAGTTTAGAAAGTGGAGAAAGACCAGAGATGATCATGCAGTTAACAAGGCAGATTCCATTTCATTTGAACTCCTTGATGAAGTTGTTTGAATAGATGAAGATCAAAATCAAAATCATATGTCACCTCCCTGCCCATTCTCTAATCCCTAAATATAACCAACACTTAGTGGCTTATCTTATATCCTGTCTCGTGCTTCATAAAAACTGTTGGATTTATTTTATTTTTTCCCAGCATATCCAAGTTAATGAAAAAGGGATGACAGAGCAATTTCATTATTTGTGTTCTTTAGAGAAACAACTTCCTTTCTGCCTCCTGGAAAGCAGTTTCCTAACAACCCACCTCCACCTTCTCCTCCCCCCCACGCCTGTCTCCCTCTCCTTCCTCCCTTCCCTCCTGCATACACATATACTGTACACATAAATCAACTTGTCACATCTTGTGTCTGTTCTGACAGCTGTAATTGCTTCAGGTTATAAAAATATCTATAGGACAATGCCTTTCAAGCTCTCTCTCTCTCTCTCTCTCTCTCACACACACACACACACACACACACACACACCCCAAGCAAAAGAAAACAATCATACTTCCTTTAATGATCCTTTGACTGAAAAGGGGGAGGGGATCTTGCTGTTCAGACCTTGGAGATCTGGCAGGCAGGTGAGGAGACAGAGATAGAGACTTCTGGCAGCAATAGCATCTACACACTAAAGCAGGGTTGGAACAGGAAAGAAATTCCCAGTGATAGGGAAACTGGCGTGGTTGTTTTTGTTTTACTCTGTTACCTACAGCAAGCAAGCCTGCATTAGCGACTAAAGAGCCATGAATATTCCACACAAAAGACCGAAAGAAGAGCACTAGCTTAAGAAATGCCAGTTCTGCTTCTCCTTCTCTAAAAAGGCTAAAGGCCCCCCTCTCCTGGTGGAGATTCTAAATAGGAGTGCAGGCGGGAAGATGAGAAATGCAGGGCAGTTAGTGTGGCTTGGCACAGAGCAGACATTGAAAAGTTTAATCAGAAAGGGTAGTGTGGATCTGGATAAAGAGCTGCCTCTAGGGGAGCAGGGGTGGGCTGGACTCTGAAAAAAATGCATGCCATTCTTTTCCACCTATATGAATATAAGATCAAAATAAAATCATTGTTCATCTGGGCTAGAGTCCAGCATGTTACGATTTCAACAGATAGAGCAAAAGAGCAACTTGAAGAAGGGGAAGAAGCCTCCGAGGAGAAAAAAGGGGTCACGAATAGAGAGAAGAGAAAAGGAGAGCAGGAAGAAGTGGCAAAGGTTAGGCTATCTATGGACTTTGAAAGCCACGCAACTTTCTAAGAGGTACATGAAGGGGAGAGATGGTCAGAAGAATAATCGGTAGGTAGACAGAAAAGTAAGGGAGAGCACAATGAACGATTAAAATCAAAGTACCATGAAAGCAAAAGCCAGATGCCCGAAGGGGATCGTCCCATTCTGCCATGGGGCAGAATTTTTCCTTACCTAGGTTTTGGGTCATAATAAGAATCACAAAATGATCTGGTCAGAGGGGACCTTGGAACATATTTTGTATAACCCACTTATTTCATAAAGTGGGGGATTAAACCCAGGAGGGAAGGGTCATTATCATAAGGACATAAAGGTCATAACTGGTAAACCAGATCTACAACTCAGGATGCCTGGCTCCTGTTCTGGTAGAGCTTTCTGCTACACGTATCGGGTAAGGACACTGTTTCAGAGCTAAAGAATAAAATATCTCCTTTGGCTGCTACACCTGTGGGCAAGAGAGAGCACTACCAAAGAACGATACTACTACTGCTCAGAAAACCTCTGGGTATCCAATTATTCAACTGAATTCAGTATATTCAGTAAACATTGACAGGTAGATTCTGAGCTCTTCTGATGCAGCAGGAATCTTGCTGGAGTTAGTGCTACAAAAATGAAAGACATAGCCCCTGCCTTTGATTTGCTTATAGTCTAGAGCTATTAAGTTTGACAGTCATCTTATTTTTATTTGCATTCATGACTTTTGAACTTATAATGAACTCAACCCCATGCTCCCTATAAGTCCTCGAGAAGATTCTGATTGGCTAAGAGAAGCAAGTTGGAATATAGCTCCTCCTTGGAATCAATTTGACCCATTAGCTTGTACAGATTTCCAGGCATGGACCATGGTTTCCCAAGCTTCATTTAAAGTGACATTAGGAGGGGAGGAGGTAGACTTGAGGATTTACAAACATAATTGAGAAACGCCTGTACAACAAACAGGTGTTTAGTGCACGCTAAATCCCAGCTGTGGGCTAGGCAGTGCACTTAAGCTTTACCCTCATAAAATACACGGTCTAATAGGGAAGACAGACATTAAAGAAATAATTTTTACAAAAAAGTAAATCCAGTTGTGATAAGGAGGAAATGAGAGAATGGGTATGACAGAAGGTTCTCATGGAATCTGGAAGATGAGGAAATGTCCCCGCAAGAAATGATTTTAATCAGGGACTTGATTGTGCAGAGGTGAAGAAGGCAGGTGGTGTGGGCAGGAATCTCATTGTGGGCAGGCAGAACAGAAGCCACACATCCCAAGACCAGAAGGAGCATGGACAGGATCTCTCTTTCATATTCTCAGGTTGTCCTCATTTAAACTAAGGACTGGTACATCTGATGTCTGACTCTTCCAACACTGCATTCATTCTTTTACTGATGTTTTCAGTACATATTCATCAATGAAGAATGAACCGTGGGCTTTGGAATCAGACAGACTAGAAGCCAAGCACTCATCATCTTCATCACTAGCTGTGTGACCTTGACTTGGGGAAAATAACTTCATTTGCAAAATAATGGTCATCGTGGTACCTATCACAAAGCAGTGGTGTGATGAGGAAATAAGACAGTAAATGTAAAGAGCTTGACAAAGGCCCATCTCACACACAGTGGGGGTGAAAATGCGGGCATCACTGTGCTGGGACTGGCCGGGACAGAGGAGCTCCCGGCCTGATCTTCAGAGAACCCAGGGGCAGCCCACTGAGCACAGGCCTGTGAACACCGCCAGCACACATATCCTGAGAGGTTTCATCACACAGACAGCAGACATTTCATGCTGAGATGTGGTCATAAAAGGGAAGTAGCTTAGTCTTCAAACCAGGACAGGAAGAGGGTGCCCCTCCAGCTCCCACCAGAGTGTCTCAGTGTCGGTGTTCTACAAAAGCACACAGGATGGAGGCTGTGGGAAACAGCCTATGCTTGAGAAACAGGCTCGGGCTTGCTCTTCCTGTGGCAGCCTGGGAACTTTGATCTGTCGCGCTCCCACATATGACTGAAATGTAGTGAAAGAACCTGAACAAAAGACGAGACACCTCCATCCCATCATTAAGTGAGCAGTCGGCTCTGACTTCCTTCAGCTCCTTCCACTCCTTCCATGGACTGTTATGCCCTTCTTTGTTCCCGTGTGCCTGATGGCTGAACTCAAAGCCTCCTCAGGTCTAGCTCTTAGACTCATCATTTGATAATATCCTGTGCTTGCCTCATCTTTCCTAATTCCTGCCATTGTACCTCCCAGAACCATGTTTCAGGATTAGCCTCATTATTTGTAGAAGGGAATGAGGGGTCCATGAAGACATCCCTCTACCTGCATAGACATACACCAGTTCTGGTAGTCACCAGAGGCAGCCCTGCTAGAGTCGGGCTAGGGTTTCTCTGAATGACAATCTCACCAGCCCCCATCTTGGAACTTAACAACCCAAGTTTAATGTCAGAGAAACTTGGCTTGCCTCTACCCCTGAATTCCTTTCTCCCCAAACAACTGCCTTTTACTCATTTCTCTCTTTAACGTTTCCTCTACATTTTCTTTAGTGGTTTTACTTCTTGCTTGTGCCAGCCAAGAGCAGCAACAGAAGAGACAAAAATTTGCTCAGAAAGATACAATGTCAGTTGTACTTTTTACTGGAGGGACATTATATAAATATAATTTAGCAAACCAAAGGATATGGGTTCTAGTTTCAACTTGGGCCATCAATAGGTCACTTTAGACAAGGCATTTTTTTGAATGCTTGGTTTCTTTTTCTGAATTTTTAGTGGTCAAGAGAACCTGCATCTTCATGCTACATGGGTCTTTGAGAAGATTTTATGCCTCTTAGTTTTATGCCTCCATAGTTGGGGTACAGGGTATTGCCTGCCACCTACTGGCTGCATGTGGAGGCTCAAGTTGCTTTTGCTTTGCTTCTCAAGGAAGAGTTTGGTTTAGGCGCCTTCCAAGGGCCCTTCCAACTCTCATAGCCTATAGTTTCAATGCTTCTTGGCACTATCCTCAAAAGCATTTTATCCTTCATATTCACTTATCAGTCCTTCCTGTGGAGAAAAAGACCTCCTGCTCATGTCTTTCCACTCTCTCCTGCACCAAGGTATGCACTTCAGAATTCAGAACGCTTTGAACAAAGTAATAAAAAGAGCTGCCCTGTATCTAAGGCAAGCTGATAGCAGAGCCAAGATGATTAAAAGTCTTCCGATAAAGGGTTTCTTTAAGGAAAAGAAAATCCCACAATGCAACCAGCAATGTTAATCTTCAATAAATACGTTGTTAATATTTAACTGGCATTTATTTAAACTTACAGTAACTGTCCTATTAAATCTAAATTAATTGCCCATTTGGGAATCTTCCCCTAAAGCCTAGCTGGGACATGGCTTTCCAGATCATAGTCTATGCTAGGCATCCAGCCATAAAAGAGAATATTTAAGCCATCCTTTTAAGACTACACTATTAGAATATCATGGTTGGAAGGGTCTTAGAGGTCAACTTAACTAGGAAGTTTTATACCCTGTGTCTTTTGACTTTTGGGGGCAGGGGGCTATTTTCCCCATCTCTGCATTAAGAGCTTATTGTGTGTTCCCTTTCTCTCTATCCCTCCTCTTCTTTTTTATTTTTAATTCCTCTCTCTCATTTTCTTTCCTTGCTGTTAGAATTTTTTTTTTTTCCTCTTGGACTTCATATATGAGGTTCATTTTGCTGTGTTTTTGTCTCAATCTCTCCTGAGTTTCTTAAGATAACCATTTAGGATACTTGGCAAATTCTACATACACACACATAGATGTATACATGCAAATGTATGCATATAAATGTTACATGTATCTTATGTGTCACAAAGACCATTTTGTAATAACTGTTATATACACAAGACTAAGAGCTGTGAAATAATCCCTGAGTCACACTGCTTTAGAAGGGGCAGTGAGAGTGTAATTGGGTAGAACTGATCTTTGCTATCCCTGAGATCAATCAATATTTTTATTATAAATGTGGTCCTGGCTGAACTTCTGGGATGTTATTTTGCTTTGACTGTAACACATTTACAACATTGCTATATCACACACACACACACACACACACACACACTCACTCAGTCACTCGCTGGTTTCAGCAAGTCCATTTACTAGTGCAACCTGTGGATTAAAAAGAAACACCTAATCAAATGGGTTAGTGTTCAAGCTGAGTTAACTTTACTCAAGAAGTGGGACATGATAGAGATTAAAATAATTCACCCGAAGGTTTCTAAAGGTTTAAGTCCCTGAGTTCAATTTGTGAAGTCCTCACTGCCTTACAGGGGCCTGGAGAGGGGGTGGTGCAGAGAGAGAGATGGGACAAGGGTAAGCAGGGGAATATAGGAGCATGGATGAGGACAAGGTGGGAAGATTGGAAACTATCCCACAATTTTTTTCTAAGATTTTATTCTATTTATTTGACAGAGAGAGAGATAGCTCAAGCAGGGAGAATGGGAGAGGGAGAAGCAGGCTTCCCGCTGAGCAGGGAGCCTGATGCTGGGCTCATTCCCAGGACCCAGGGTCATGACCTGAGTCGAAGGCAAATGTTTAGCAACTGAGCCATCTTACACATTTTTAAGAGGAATAAATGCATTCTGAAATATTTACTTGAGGGAGGCTTGCATTTGCACTGCCCGTGGAAGATATTCTTCTTTTGGTATCTAAGTCAACTAATACACAAACCATCCCACTTCATTTTTCCTTCTTTACATCAGCCACTATCAAGTTAATCTTAAGACACCACATCATCTGTATAGTGTCTTCAGTTAAAAAAAAATTCTCCACATCCAAAGCATCTTTATTCTTTATTTTATTCAGTTTTAGAGATTCAAGAGATAATTGAACACATTTCTATAGGCTTTTTCATCATCCTGACTTTTACTTTATTTGCCCATCTTTATGCATTACCATTAGGAGTTTGGGAACTTACACAGTGAAGCAATGAAGGCTGAAGTGAGAACATTTCATTCCTCCTAACCTGAGAGTAGACGCAGTCTTTACCTCCTGGAAGGAAATGTTTTCCCTAAACCTTTTGTACACCTTTGTCTGGTTTGCCAAAAAGCTCCTAAGGGGTGCTGTAGTTAGGGAAACAGAGCCACTTGTGAGTGGTTTGGAAGAGTGGACTTACCTGGTTCACAGGTAGCACTGAACTTGGGTGAAGAAGAACAGACAAATGTTTTGAGT
The DNA here is from genome assembly GCA_004024625.1 of Mellivora capensis. Classification (NCBI taxonomy): domain Eukaryota; kingdom Metazoa; phylum Chordata; class Mammalia; order Carnivora; family Mustelidae; genus Mellivora; species Mellivora capensis. Next base: position 1,557 of record PISX010005819.1, on the reverse strand, counting down.
GTACATGTGAATAAGGGATAACACGTGAAAATAATTTACCCAAGTTTTCACAACAGTTTTGACAAGGTGTCAAGATAAAGATGCGTTAAAAACAAATGTGTAATGAGGAGACAATCTTCTTTTTCAAAGGTGGAAGATTAGCTTAAAGCTAAGGCACAAATCAAGAATAGATTGACATGTTTCTATACGGAGAAGTTTTAATTCCAGATTCCCCACACCATCATTGATGGGACAAATGAAATGTAATATTTTTATCAATAACATCAAAGGGAATTCATAGACAACTCAACCAAGTTTGCAGTAGATAATAAATTCCCTTAAGTGATTAAATCTGCAGTTGACATGGATGAGCTGCAAACAATCCACAAAGCTATGTTAGTGTGCAGAGAAGTGGACAAATGCAGTAAAACATATTTTAGGAGAAAACATCTAAAGTGTGCTTCTAAGGGACACGTGGGTGGCTCAGTGGTTAAACAACCACTCCTAATTTCAGCTCAGGTCATAATCTCGGGGTTGTGAACTGGAGCCCCCACATCAGGCTCTGAGCTAGCCTTGGAGCCTGCTTAATATTCTCTCTCCCTCTCCCTTTGCCCTTCCATTCCACCCTCTATAAACAAACAAACAAATACATAAACACATAAATAAATAAAAATAAAGTGTGCTTCTAAGATGCTGGACTCTGGAAAGTGGAATTAGAAACAGCCATCAGGAGTGAACAAAACATGGATGTTGAGGTAAACAGCTTTGGCTTGAAGGCTGAGCTCTTTGAATTATGAGGTTCACCCTGGATGATTTTCTTACCTCTCAGAGCCTCAATTATCTCCTCTGTTAAATATGAACATCTCCTACCTCATATATTTGCTATGAGGGTTAAATGAGATGGTATTTGTAAAGTACCCATTGAAATCTGTACTGGCATTCAGTACAGATGCCACAAATGGGGGCTAGTGGTTCTTCTTTTACAACCCAGAAAAAACTCGTTGGAAATAGTCATGGCCAGTGGCTCCCAAACTACGAGTCTTATAACACAACTTGGAGTATGATACTGTTGAATACTGCCTGCAGATATCAGAGTATTAAAAAAAAAAGAAAAAGAAAAGAATGGTGAGTCACACATTTTATGAAACCTATTAGAAGCATATTGGGAAAAATAGAAACAAAGAAAGAGATGCTACATTTATTCAAAATTACTGTGTATAAATTCTTCAATATTACTTCTAGTAGTTATTATTATAGCTTACAAATAACAGAGGAACCTCATGCACCTGGTTTCTGAAGTCAGACACCAGGAGTCACTTTCAATATCTTATCCCTCCCAGCTGCCCACTCTCACATAATCCAATCAATCCCTCTCCCTCTCCTGGCTTCTTCTTCGAAATATCTTTCATATCTGGCCACCTCGCTCAGCCTCAGCTGCCCATCCCTGGCCTAAGCCATCATCCCTCCTTATTGTCTTCTCCAGAATGGTGAGCCTGTCTCTTACATGGATTTCTTTCAGTTGCTCTTGTCAGATCTATTTCCAGCTAAAAATGGGAAATAAAGTATTCCTGAAAATAT